>ML097487.1:7372-62233 GCA_003697995.1 Taxidea taxus jeffersonii
CTCTGTCTACTTGTGATCTCTGTCAAATAAATAAATAAAATCTTTTTAAAAAAAGATCATGACTCACTGAAAGCTCAGGTGTTGGCATTTTTAGCAGCAAAGTATTTCTAAGTTAAGGTATGTACATTTTTTTAAAGACATAATGCTATTTTTAAAAAAGATCTTATTTATTTGTCAGAGAGAGAGTGAGAGAGAGCAAGCACAAGCAGAGGGAGCTGCAGGCAGAGGGAGAAGTAGGCTCGCTGCTGAGCAAGGAGCCTGATGCAGGACTCTATCCCAGGACTTTGGGATCATGACCTGAGCTGAAGGCAGATGCTTAACTGACTGAGCCACTCAGGAGTCCCTAGACATAACGCTATTACCCACTCAGTAGACTACAGTATAGTGTAAACATGACTTTTATATGCACTGGAAAGCTAAAAATTTATTTGATTTGCTTTATTGTCATATTTGCCTTAATGTGGTGGTCTGGAACCTACAGTATCTCTGAGGTGCACCTGTATTACCTTATTATCCTTATTAATGGCTGCTAGTGATATCCAGTTTTATTCCTGTTTTTGGTAATTGGGTCTTCTCTCTTTATATTTGTAAGTCCTGCTAGAGATTTGCCAACCTTATTGATCTTTCAAATAAACAGCTTTTTGTTTCATTGATTTTTTGCTCTTTTGTTTTGTTTTCAATTCATTGAGTTCTACAATCTGCATTACTATTTCCTTCCTTCTACTTATTTTGCTTTACTTTGGTCTTCTTTTTTCTAGTTTTTTGAAGTAGGAACTTTCATTATCAAATTGAGACCTTGCCTCCTTTCTAAAGTAAGCACCTAGTGCCATAAATTTCCCTTTCAACACTGCTTTAGTTGCATCGTACATATTTTGATAAGTTGTATTTTCATTTAATTCTATGTATTTTTAAATTTCCCTTGAGATTTCCTCTTTAACCCATGGAGTATTAGAAAGTGTTTTGTTTAATATCCAAGTGTTTAGAGATTTTCTTGTTTTGGTTATAGCTTTTTAGTGTGATTCCATTACGGTCAAAGAACATACACTGCATAATTACAATTTTTAAAAATTTAAGGTTTGTTTGGTGATTCAGAATGTGGTTTATCTTAATAAGTATTTTATAGGCACTTGAAAAGAATGTGTGTTCAACTGTTGTGGGGTGGAGTATTCTATAAATGTGAATTGGATCCTATTGGTTGGTCATAGTATTGAGTTCTATATTGTTGGTTATTTTCATTTAACTGTTTTTTTTTAAAGATTTTACTTATTTATTTGTTAGAGAGAGAAAGAGAGAGCGCGAGCACAGGCAGACAGAGTGGTAGGCAGAGGGAGAAGCAGGCTCCCTGCCGAGCAAGGAGCCCAATGTGGGACTAGATCCCAGGACGCTGGGATCATGGCCTGAGCTGAAGGCAGCTGCTCAACCAACTGAGCCACCCAGGAGTCCCTCATTTAGCTGTTTTATCAGTCGTTAAGAAAGGGTTTTTGATGTCTGTAGCTACAATTGCGGTTTTTTGTACTTATCCATTCAGTGCTACCAATGTTTGTCTCATACATTGTAGTGAATATTCATTGTTTATTTCTAGTATTGATTATTTTTTTCTTTAATTTCTGCACAGTCTTATCAGAGGTCTGTAAATTTTGTCTTTTTAAAGGACCATCTTTTGGTTTTCTCAATCTCTATATTTTTTCTATTTCATTATTTTTCTTATTTTTCTTTTCTCCTTTTGTAAAGTTTATTTTTGTTTATCTTACTGAGATCAAGCTTCAGGCTTCTATTTTAATATATGAATTTATAGGTCTAAATTTTATTCCACATATTGTTTCACTTTGTTTATTGTTTGATTGTTTTTGTGTTGTTGGGGGTTTTGGGTAATAGCTTTGTTGAGATATAAGTCATATACCATAATATTCACATATTTTAGAGTGTACAAGTCAATGTTTTTTAGTATAGTCACAGACATGTGTAACCATCACTACAGTCAACTTTAGAACATGTTTATGATCTCAAAAAGAAATTCTATACTCTTTAACTATCACCTCTACCTCTATAGCCTCCAGCCCTAGGCAACCACTAGTCTACTTTCTGTCTCATTAGATATGACTGTTTAGGAGGTTTAATGTAAATGAAGTATATATGGTCTTTTATGACTGCTTTCTTTTATTTAGCATGTTTTCAAGGTTCATCGATGGTGTAGCATGTATCAATACATTGTAGTGGTCTAATAATATTCTATTGTATAGGTATACTACATTATGTTTCTCTATTACTCATCTATGTGGCTTGTTTCTACTTTTTGACTCTTACAAACAATGCTAATATGAACATTCATATATGTTTTCGTGAGGAAATATATTTTCATTTCTCTTGAGTACATACCTAGGAATAAAATTGCCAAGTAAAATAGCAACTTTGTGTTTAACTTTTTGAGGAACTGCCAGGCTGTTTTCCAAAGTAGCTGTACCATTTTACATTCTCACCAGCAGTGTATGGGAGGTCCAATTTTTCCATATCCTCACTAACACTTGTTATTTTCCATATGAAAAAATTATACCTTTCCTAATGAGTGTGAAGTTGTACCTCATTGTGGTTTAGATTTGGATTACCTTGAGGACCAGTGATATTGAGCATGTGTTTGTCAGTCATTCATGTATCTTCTTTTTTTTTTAATTTTTTTTTTTAATTTGTCAGAGAGAGGGAGAGAGAGCGAGTGAGCACAGGCAGACAGAGTGGCAGACAGAGGCAGAGGGAGAAGCAGGCTCCCCGCCGAGCAAGGAGCCCGATGTGGGACTCAATCCCAGGACGCCAGGATCATGACCTGAGCTGAAGGCAGCCGCTTAACCAACTGAGCCACCCAGGCGTCCCCATGTATCTTCTTTGGAAGAATATCTACTCAGACCTTTTGCCCATTTTTAAATTCAATTATTTTGCTTTTCATTGTTCAATTGTAAATCTTCCTTATATATTCTAGATACAAGTTCCATATGAGATATATTATTAGCAAATATTTTCTCGTTTGTCTTTTCACTTTCTTGATGGTGTTCTTTGAAGCAAAAAAGAAGCCTTTTTTTATTTTGATGAAGTCCATTTATCTATTTTTTCCTTTGGTTTCTTGTGCTTTTGATGTCAGATCTAAGAAGGTTTTGTAAATCCATGGTCATGAAGATTTACCTCCACCTTTTTTTCTAGGAAGTTTATGGTTTTAGGTCTCAAATTTACAACATGATCCATTTTGAATTAATATTTAAATATGGTATAAAAAGAGATCCTAATTCACTCTTTTGCATGTGGATATTCATTTGTCCCCACACTGTCTATTAAAAAGATTGTTCTTTCGAATAATCTTGGCACCTTTGTCAAAATAGGTTGATTATAGATATATTGGATTATTTCTGGACTTTAAATTCTATTCTATTGTTCTTTATGTCTATCCTTATGTCAATACCACTGTCTTGATTACTGTAGTATTCTGGTAACTTTTGAAATTAGGAAATGTGATTTTTGTTCTTTTTTGTTCCAATTTTGTCCTTCTTTGTCAAGAGTGCTTTGGCTATTTGGTCCCCTGATTTTCCATATTAATTTTCAGATGGGTTTCTCAGTTTGTACAATGAAGCCTGTTGAGATTCAACAGAAATTGAATTTAATTTGTATATCAGTTTGTAGAGGATTGACATCTTGATAATAATAAGCATTTTAATCCATGAAGATAGAATGTCTTTTTATTATTTAGAACTTTAAAAAATTTCTTTCAACCATATTTTATAGTTTTGGGGTATAACTTTTTAAAAAAAATTTATTATGTCCAATTAGCTCAATCAACTTTTACATTTCTTTTGTTAAAGTAATTTTTGATGCTACTATAAAGGAAGTTGTATTTTAATTTTATTTTTGGATTTTCCACTACAAATATATAGAAACACAATTTTTATATTGATCTTGTACCTTGCAACATGTTGAACTTGTTATTAGCTTTAATAATTTTTTTAGTGAATTCTGTTTCTATTTATAAAATCATGTCATCTGTGAATAAAGAGAGCTTTAGAGTTTTACTTCCTCCTTACCAATCTGGATGTCTATTGTCATTTTACTGATGAAATGTCCTGACTAGAATCTTCAGTACAATGTTTGTTTGTAGATGCCCTTTATCACATTAAGGAAGTTCCCTTCTATTTCTAGATCGCTGAGTTTTTTTTATCATGAAAGAGCATTGTAATTTATCAACTTCTTTTTTCTCAGTCTATTCAGTTAATCATATGATTTTGGCTTTTATTCTATTGATATAGTATTATATTAATTGATTTTAAGATAGTAAACCAACTTGTATTCCTGGGATAAGTCCCAGTTGGTCATGGTGTATAGTTCTTTCATATATTGATAGAGTCTGTCAGTTAATATTTTGCCGAGGATTTTTACATTCATATTCATATTCATATTCATAAACATTGGTCTATGGCTTTCTCTTTTTTAAATATTATCTCTGTCTAGTTTTGTTATTAGGGAAAATACTGGCCTAATAGAATGATTTAGGAAGAGTTTATAAAAAATTGGCATTAACTGATTTAAGCTACTGTGCATTAGGGTTTTCTGTCACTTATAGCTAAACTGAATCTTAATGTGTATTTATTTACCTTCTTGAGTATCTATAACTTCATTCTAAAATGGCCAATGTTAGAAACAGGACCCAGGAAACTTTTTTAGGTCTTCATCCTCCTTCAGTAGAACCCTTGGTGTCAAGACTTTGGAGCACTCTTATTCATGATATTCATTGGATTATGGATTTGTTAAGAGAAGAAAATATCTATAACCAAAAATTTGAAATAATGTCTCGAGAGAATGATGCTAGGTTATCTTGCTATCCTCCCTTTCCCTTGAGTCTTCACTTCTTTTTTCTTGACTAGATCCTGGTTTAACTCAGGCCAGTCCTGGGATATATCCAGAATGCTGACAATTTAGGACCAAGGTTTTATCAGGCCCAGTTGAAGCATAAAGTGATGCACTCAGGATTTAAGGTTCCACATCTGGCTCAGTCACTTACAAGCTATATAATTCTGAGCAAGTTCCTTAAACTCCCTAAACTTGTTTTCTCATTTGTTAAAAGAAAATGGGTGGCAATAATGCCCAAGTCATAGAGTTGTTGTGAGAATTAAATTATAAGTAAACATAAGTTAGGTGCTTGTCACATAGTAGGTGCTCAACAAGTGATAGTCAATAATAGTAGTAATTGTAATAATAGCACTTGGACCCGCCCCAATTTTGACCAATTTCCAGCTAGATACATGTCGCAGCATTCATCACAGTGCAGCCTTCTTTCTTCCAAGTGTAGTCTCTTTGACAATAATGACAATAAAGACAATAATTCTACCTCCAGGGATACTGAGTCATGTTATTTACCTGGCTTTGCAGCACTTAGTATTTGAAGTAAAACAGACTTATTTTAGGTGAACATCAATTGCCATATCACTCAACTTCCAAAACTGAGCTTACAAAAGGAAAGGGTAACTTATAAAGCAAGTGGGAGGTAAAGAACTGCTTGAACATCAAATACTTTTTACAACACCATATTTTTATTAATTAAGTGCAAATGGATCAAAAAATACCACATGGATTGATTTTCTTTTAATACATCGAGGTTTAATAATTAGACAGTATTTATAAAATCTGTTTGTTGTTTTGCCAAAACCTAAACATTTGCAAAGTGGTATGCAGTATCTAGATTCTCTAAAACACATAATTCTCATCCAATATTAACCTAGCCTTTAGAAAATGCTATAACTTCGTGACTGTTCTCTCAAATGTGTAAAGAAAAGGTTTCCAAAACACAAAGCGAAATAAGTCTATTTGATAGTGCTTTGAAATTCCAATTCAAAAAATAAATTTCTTAATAATATCTCACACTAAGACTATTAAGACTTTCCAAGTGGCAGCTCTCATGTTAAGCAATTTAAATGCATATTTCAATTAATCCTCACAACATCTTTGAGAAACAAGTACTATCATTATCTCCACTTTCAAGATGTGGAAATTGAGGCTTAGAGAGATTAGGTAAATTGTAAGAGCCAGGTCTTGAATGGAGGTCAGCAAAGCCTCAGCGCTTAACCACTAGAGCCTCTACTAAATGTGATTGTTTCATTTTGATGGAGAAGTTATTTTGCACCAGCTTTCATGTAGAAAGGCCAAATGAGATAGTCCTGTCTGTGTTATCTGTCTATGAAAATACCCTTGACTGCAAGCTGGTGTTCTCCATTAAGCCATGCAGTTGGGGAGGTCTGCCTTGGTGTCTTCCATGTGTCTCCAAGTTCTCTAACCCCTTTATCTTATCCCCTCCCCCATTATTTAGGTCAAGTCAATGAATGACGGATTTGCCAAATTTACCAAATTATCTGAAAACCTGATTATCTTAACCATTTACATTTATAAGAATTCAAATTGGCTGGGTCGTTGTAGAAGCTTTTGGAGATTTTTATGCAGTTTAGATTACTGGCACAAAGATTTAATTGAGTCTAGTTTTAGTTTTTCTGCAGCTATTTTACCATTGCCTTTCATCATGGATAAAGTTTAATGTATTCTAGAATTTATAATACTTTGGATATATATGACCTTTCAAATTGAGGATTATTTGTATATCTCAAATTACAAGGGTTGTATATATTTCAAATATCAAGCATTTCAGAAGCAAAGTAGAGGGATTTGCTTATTTAAAAATTTGCATATTTTAAAGTCATCTCCTAGTATTTTGTGATTACTTTAATTTATAGATTTTTTTAAACTGACTTCATAAAGTGAATATTTTCTTGAGAAATGGGGATTCTCGGTTTATGTTAAGAACTGAGAAGTGTCTGGAATTTCACTTTCCTTGTAATCTAACAATTTAGGCTGCTACAATTTCACGAATTCCAGTAGAAGACACAAGACTCCTAGGTCAGAAGTGAAGGACAATTTATTACTCAAAGAAACGGCAGTAGCTGGATATCAGCATTTTGGTACGGTTTCCTAAGTCCCATTTCCCACAAGGTGATGGGTAGAGGGCCAGGTGATACCCCCATACACAGTGGGTTGCATTACAGAAGAATTCTGAGCTTAGAGAACCCGAATCTTCTTAAGTATAAAATAAACATTCCTGCCCTTTGTTAGGAGAGAGACGCTGTCCACTACATAAATAACCTTGAAAAGATAGTCCAGAACAAAAGACAGTCTCATCTTGCTTACAAGATGCTTATCTTGCTTACATGATGTGCAGAAACATGAGAGACCCATGGAAAATTGTCTCTTAAAAGGCCATTGAAAAGTGCTCATTTTCTGAATTGTGAATCACGTAAGAAAATAAGGTTCAGGGATGCCTGGGTGGCTCAGTTGGTTAAGCGACTGCCTTGGGCTCAGATCATGAATCCAGGGTGCTGGGATGGAGTCCTGCATTAGGCTCCTTGTTCAGCGGGGAGCCTGCTTCTTCCTCTCCCTGATGCTCCCCCTGTTTGGGCTCTCTCTCATGACAAATAAATTTTAAAAATCTTAAGAAAAAAAGAAAATGAGGTTCAACTGAATCAGACTGGCAAGTCTACTGCAAAATTGCTGTGGTAAAATGGCTATAGCAAATTCAAAGAGAAACCTAAGCTAAACTATATTAACCAAAATAAAATTTCAAAAAATCTTCAGTGGCGGGTGAACTTATTCAACATAGATTTCTGCAAATTTCGTACTAGTAGAAAGAACCAATAATACTGCAATTGGCAATTTGTCACGTTGGCCATTGTGTACGTTGCATTCATTTCTGGCAAATAAATACTAGTTTGAATTGGCCTGTTTCCTAGGTCCACATTCAAAGTCCTATTCCCTATTAGATCTAATCAGAACTAGCTATAAGCTAAGGTGTTAACAAAAAAGAACATAGTTTATTCGTTTTCCAAGAATGTGTGCATTTTAACAGAAAACTTGACAAATTGGCAAGTTTCACAATTTGACAAAATGACTCTGGCAATTCCCAGAGTAACTAACCTATATTTTTAAATGTTCTAGCTTTTGATGTATGCAGAATCATAATACACAGGATGCAGTTTTTCAACCTGACTGGAGTCTCTAGTTTATTGACTTTTCCATCTCAGACCAAAGGCCCCATTCTGCTACTTTGTCACTCCTTGTCCAGTTTAGCTCCTTCCATTCGTTATCATGTACATTCTCTTATGTACTTTGCCTCTCTACCTGTTACTCCAAATGGTGAGCATTAAAAATCCCAAACATTTGCCTGCTTTGGGCTGTGTTCATGCAGCTGAGCTTTGCTAGAGAATTACACCACCAGACAAATTGGTATGCCTATAAATTGATGAATACCAACCCCAAATGGGCACTTAATATCATCTGGCATTCTTATTGAAAATCATACATTTCTTTCCTAAAATGGCTTTCCCACTGCCCACAAGGATATTTCACATTTTATTCACTCTTCAAATTTTCTCTGCCTCCTCTTCCTTAAAAGGACTCTATTATGATTTTTGTGGACCCTAGATGCTTTTGTTTTCATGGCTTTCACTTTTGCTTTTTTGTTTAAAAAATAAACCTAAAATTATGTTTTACCACTCAGCCGGTATAAAGACAAATATAATGCAAGCTTGATTCATTATAATATATTCACTATTATTATATTCATTTTTTCTTCCAATTTCAAGAGAAATTAAAATTAAAAATTTTAATGGGCCCTTAAAGGTATGGTGGGTCCTAGGCAGACACTGTGACTAATTACCATGTCTAACGGATACGTCAACTTTGCTCTCCAGTATTTCTTCATCTGATGACCTTGCTTTTTACTTTATTTAGAGAATAGGTCAAAGATTCCTCATCTTGCCATCCAAACCTTGGGAGAGAAACCTGGGCAGGAGATGTGTAATGGGAGCTGTCCCTGTGTAGCAGGGTTTCTCAAACTTCGCACTAGTGAGAATTTGGGGCAGATGATTCTTTGTGGTGGGGGACTGTCCTGTACATTGTAGGATGTAAAATAGCATCCCCGGTCTCTGTCCTCCACATACCAGTAGCATCTCCCCAGTCATAGCAACCAAAAATGTCTTCTGATATTGCCAAATGTCCCCTGAGAAGCAAAACAGTCCCTGGTTGAGAAGCACTGCTGTATAGGTTTAGGTTAAAACCATAGCAGCAGATGAATTATCCTTGGGAATGTGTTTAGAATAATAAAAGAAGATAATAGCGAATTCCAACATGGAAGGGACTAGCAAAAGAAAAGAAACCACTAGAGAGTACTGCCCTGGTTATAAACTGGGGTGGACCTAGAAGGTTTAGTTAGAAAGATTCAAGTGCTACAACCTCTTAGTGACATAGCTGAGCAAGGGATTCATAGAACCACCTACGGGGGCTATCTCAAAGATGGCAAACTCCTCACCAACAGGATGATTTGATGCATCCCTGTCTAAAGATGAAGAGTTAATGTGGACAGCCTCAGAATTTGCCTAAGTCTCTGTGGTTTTGAGATAGTTCTCATCATTATAAACAGGGATACTACAAAGATAATACAAAGCCATAGCACTGGTTCAGTTTTTTAAATGGAAGGTCAGATCTATGACCTCTGTGGGCCACATGGAGTTCTGTCAGACGGAACCTTCCTTGACAATTATGTTTCCTCACAGGTGTTACTCCACAATAATGCCCCCGACACACACACACACAACTTCATTTCGGCATCTGCTTCTTAGAGAATCCAACTAACACTAGAGTATAGCTTAATTCTTCTTTCCACAATATGGAAAATATATAAAATTTATATTATCCTCAGTTCCCACATCAGTTTGTGTTTATAATCTTGTTTATAGACATGAACACATGCTAAAGAGAATGTATACCGAATATAGAATTTTTAAGACCTATAGCACAAGTATGCTTTCACAAGGAGGAACTGTAGCCTTTCATTTCCATATTTTACTTTTTACCATGTTATTTTTTTCGCAAGTGAAGAATGTTTATTCAACCTCATTTTTATTTAATTCTCCTCATGAGATAACTAAACCCACTGCTGACATTCAAAGAAGACAGTGCTTACAGTGGCTGAACCAGATTCTATGGTCCTTCTAGGATCATAATGCCCTTCCCCGTGAGAAGGGGTAATTTATCAGTGGTACCAAAAACAGGATCAGCTGTGCTTGTGGTCCTCAGGTATACCCCTATACACTGTGGAAAGGGTGGACTCATGAAGCCCATCTATGGCCAGAACTGAAAACTGGCCAGGGCCACAGCAGTACAGTGTACTCTGCTATATTTTGCATAGCCAAGAGAATCTTTCAACATGTTCCCTGTAAATCCTTGAAATACATGGGAATCCTGTGGTTATTAATCTTATAGTTGTAAATACCAATAAGCATGTTAATCAAAGGGTGCTCTGTCTGGTAAACTGCCTTGAATTTCATTGACAATTGTTAAAATACTGTTTCAGTTGTGCAGTAGACAGAATTCTATGATGGTCTCCATGATTGCCCTGTATAATCCCCTCCTCTTGGGTGCAAGTAGAACTGGTGACTTGCTTCTAACCAACAAAATACAGCAAAAATGATGAGATCTCGCTTCTATAATTACCTTGCAATTTATATATAAGCCTTTGAGCAGACTTGCTTTCCAGTCCCCTGACCTTGAAGAAGAAAGCTGCCATGAGTCCTATAGCCACAAGGAAATGAACCCTTCCAACAACTTAAAGGAACTTGGAAGCATAACCTTCCCCAGTCAAGCCTTTGATGAGAACACAGTTGGGCTGACACCCTGATTGTAGACTTGTTAGACCCTGAACAGAAGACCCAGCGACCAGACTTCTGACTTATGGGAGCTATAAGATAATAAATGCATATTGTTTTAAGCTTCTAAATTTGTGATCATTAGCACAAACTGTTATTTTAAATTTGTCTATCTTTTTTCTTTCTTACCTCTGCCAGTGTTTATTGGAGATTGAAAATCTTGTTTTTTGTCTGTTTCAGAATAAACCTTGAACATTTTTGTGGAAAGGCATAGAATTTTAATACATCTTTTCTTTAAACTAGCAACAAAGACTGCAAAATATTCAAGCCCTTAACTATTGTGAAACTGTTTTTAGTCAAGTCCAGAAGCTGATTAATCAGAATAAATTTGGCCTTATTCATATTTCAGACTGACATTCAGTTTGGCCTTCATCTCCTAAATGTTTCATTTGCATTCAATGATGAAAAACAAAATAAAAAAAACAAATGAAAAAGAACAAAAAAATATCTAAGCAATATAAAAAAGACTTTGGCAAATGGCTGATTTTCACCCAAACCATCAAACATTTGGGTAGTATATTTTCACTGAATTGACTATTAAATGATACTTCTTAAAGGAAGAAAGGACAATTGAAATGTTTCAAACATTTAAAATGATTGTACCAGTGATTATTATGTAAGTAACTGAATTTGGTATTTCAGTACTACAGAAAAGAAAATCAGTTGCAAGAGAAATGTTTTTGTGTTGGTTTCATTGTTTGCATCCCTCAAGGGAAGGCTAGCATAACTTATTTTAAACACAGAAATATTTTCTAGAGTGACCTTTTGGCATGTTTATTTTATTATTCTAGATAATGTGTAATGAACACATTTTACTATTTCTTTACATAATATAAAGTACTCTTTTTTTCTATTGTTTGAAAGGAAAATTATCCAAATTTCATTTGAAAGAGCAAATATGATCTTTCAGTAAGCAGTAGAAAGGAACATGATAGAATGTGTAGGTCACACTAAAGAAGTTTGATATGAATTATAAATGTCCTGCAATGTCTTTATAAGTCTACATGAGTGAATGACTTATCTCCTTAGTCTGCCTTTTTTCTTCCCTTTTTTTAATAGAAAGTAGATGGCTCACTATATTCACTTATAAAAAGTATCTCAACATGCCTATAATTATAAGATTCTTGGGGAGTGAGTGTGTATCAGTTTACATCATCTTTTTATAGTACTTGAGATGTATCCTTCCTTATCAAGAAAGGCACATATGCTTTAGAAAACTTCTTCAAAGTAAAAGAAAATTGCAGAGCAAGGAAACTATTGCACCCAAGAATTGCTAAAAATACAAACTATTTTAGAAATACTCTAAGGTGGTAGAGTTGGGAAACCAAGAAAAGGAGAAAATGCTGTTACATAGTGAAGACCTCTAAAATGATAGAGAAGTTTGAAGATTCTGGAGATAATCCAGAAGAGAGAAGATGGTAAAGCAGAAGAAAGTAATATAAATGCTTTTTTAAAAAACAAAAAAAAAGTTATGTTTTTGTTTTAAACTGGAGAAGAGGGGCACCTGGGTGGCTCAGTGGGTTAAAGCCTCTGCCTTCAGCTCAGGTCATGATCTCGGGGTCCTGGGATCGAGCCCCCACATCGGGCTCTCTGCTCCGTGGGGAGCCTGCTTCCCCCTCTCTCTCTGTCTGCCTCTCTGCCTACTTGTGATCTCTGTCAAATAAATAAATTAATTAATTTAAAAAAAGAGTCTATAAACTGGAGAAGAAATTAACAAATTATTTATATCAGCTATATCCTCCTTCAACGACAAATTTAGATTTAGAGATACTTTAATTAAAATGTGCCCCAATTTGTGGCCATCCAGAACTTTTGAACAACTAAATTTGGGGAATGACCCCCTTCCAAGTCCAGTTTTTCCAACTTAGAAGGAAGAAATTCACCCTCCTAGTCTTTCCTGAAGCTAAGCTGTAAACACCTGTCTTGGACAGCCAATGAAGTGCACCATATGAAATTTCAGTTTAAAGGAGACAAACAAGAGGAGCAGAAATGGTGGAAACAATTCTCTGAAAAAGATAATGGCAGAGGCAATGGATCTCAGGGACAATGACAGCAGCAGTTCATCGTCCTTTGCAAGGGGCAATCTGTGGTATCTATGCCCAGTGGTGACAACAGTGGAAGCCTTTCTGGAGCCATCTTGAAGTACCATTTTACTATTTTTCCTGCCCATATATCTTCAAGCCTAGGTCTCTGGTCCCCTCCGAGGGATATCGAAACATCTCATATTTGTTAAATATAAGTTTGCTGCTTAACAAGCTATGTTGAATTCTCATGTATGGAACCAAGAAATTTGACTGGTATGGATCCTTTTCCAAACAGAACAGCTATGAAACCCTAGGTACAGGTGACTGC
Organism: Taxidea taxus jeffersonii; assembly: GCA_003697995.1. Lineage (NCBI taxonomy): Eukaryota > Metazoa > Chordata > Mammalia > Carnivora > Mustelidae > Taxidea > Taxidea taxus. Next base: position 20,500 of record ML097487.1, read on the forward strand.
ATTCACAGAGAACATTTCTAAAATTTTTGTTCCAATTTTACTACACCCAGAATCAGAAGAAATAGTGCCCTGGGGAATTTCTTTGCAATTAAGTAATTAACTAAAAAAATTGGGAAATTAAAACACCTGTCCATGAGTATACTAGGACAAGATAAAAGGAACAGTAAGTTTTGTTTTGTTAGATGTAAGAAAATCTATTTTTAAAAATAATCATATATAATCTAGTAGAAATAAGAAATGCCAGAGGTATAAATGAAACCAGAACTGTAGAATGTTAATAATTGCCAATTCTTTATATATTTGAAATTTTTCTTGGGACATCTGGGTGTCTCAGTCGGTTAAGCATCCAACTTTTGATTTCAGCTCAGGGCATGATCTTAGGTTTGTAAGATTGAGCCCTGTTTCAGGCTCCGTGATGGGCATGAAGCCTGCTTACGATTATCTCTTTCCTTCTCTATTTCCCCTCTCTCTCTAAAAAAAAAATTCTTAATGAAAAGTTTAAAATAAAAGATGATAAATTTGTGAGTTAACATTAGTAGGGAAAATATATGCTTCCTTTTTATCTTTAAAATGAAGAGGAGAGGCAAGACACTGTTTAGAGATTTGGATATCAGTGCTTGCCCAGCAATAGAAATAAGAAATTTTTGTAAAAATAAGGGTTAAGGGGGCACCTGGGTGGCTCAGTGGGTTAAGCCTCTGCCTTCGGCTCAGGTCATGATCCCAGGGTCCTGGGATCGAGCCCCACATCGGGCTCTCTGCTCAGCGGGGAGCCTGCTTCCCCCTCTCTCTCTGCCTGCCTCTATGCCTACTTGTGATCTCAGTCTGTCAAATAAATAAATAAAATATTTTTAAAAAAAAGAATAAAAAATTAGGGTTAAGGATAGACTTATATTTGATGCATCTACTTTTTAGGTCATTTTGACCTAGGTTTTTCAGTAATGACACATTCAGTCAGTCCACAAATGTTTTTTTCTGTTTCACTTGGAAATAATTGACACACATCATTGTATAAATTTAAGGGATACAGCATGATATATGATATACAGCATGATGGTTTGATTTATATATATTGTATAATGATCACCACAATAGGTTCAGCTAACATACAGTTTCTCATATAGATACTACATAAGGAAAAGAAAGAAAAAATTGTCCTTGTGATAAGAACACTGAGGATTTACTCTTGTAACAACTGTCATATATATCACACATCAATATTAGTTATAGTTATCATGTTGTATATTACATCCTTAGTACTTATCTTATAACTGGAAGTTTGTACATTTTGACCCCCTTCCTCCAATTTCCCCACTCCCCACCTCCCACTTTTGGTAACCACAACCACAAGTCTGATCTCTTTCTCTATGACTTTTCTTTTTAGATTCCACATAGAAGTGAGATCATACAGTATTTGTCTTTGTCTCTCTGACTTATTTCACTTAGCATAGTGCTTTCAAGTTCCATCCATGTTCTTGTGTAGGATTTCCTCGTTTTTTTTATGGCTGGATAATATTCTACTGTATATCACAAATGTTTCTATTAGTGCCTGCCACATGTTGGCATTGTTCTAGATATGTAGGGATACATCAAGAAATAAAACAAAAGAATCTTGCCCTTAACTAAGGTTTTTCTATATTTTATTACATAAAATCTATGTCAAAGCTTTTTATACATATCTTCAGGCCATAAGCCTAATTACCTAATTTACACATTTTAAGATTGTCTCCTTTCTATGGTTTAGAACTGTAAGATTTCATTGTTGAAAAGCAGCTTAGATTTCATAAAACACTATTCCTCATTTTATTATAACTGATACAATATTTCAGCTTTGTAGAGACTTTTATAAGTTACAACATACCTTCCTGAGACCCAGAGAGGTTAAATGACTTGTCAAATTTATACTGCCTATTAGTAGCTCAACAAAGACCTCTACAGTTTACATGTTGGTACTCTTTCTGCTATACCAAAATTTGCTTGTTTAAATGCAGCATTTGTGGGTGACTGGAAGGATTTTAACCTAAAGATTCTATTATTTATACATCCTGAATCTCTTTTTCTTGAGTCCACTGCTCTCTGTCCCTTTTCTTCTTACTCTCATTGGCTCTAACCCTATCCTACAAATGAGTAAGATATGCCTGTCTCTGTCACTGACATCTTCATATGCTGCCATTCCTTAACCATTGTTTAGTTAGGCTCTCCTAATTCAGGGCCTTTAATCTCTGATAAAATCCTCTCTTCATTATTGTAAATAATCTGTCAAGTCACTTTAGTCCATCTTTCACTTACCTACACATTTCAGATGTCTAGGTACCCAATAACAAACAAAGAATGGGGACCCCAGGACTAAAGCTTCTACTGTTGTATTAAACGACTTCCAGGTTCTCTCCTACTTCTTACCTCCATAGAATATGCCCTCATCTCATGCAGCCCTAAATGGCATTCTATTTCTGTCTTCACTGTATTGTACATACTCATGAGGGTATGTTCATCTCATCACTTAGTGTCTTAGCTCCCTTAGAAAACATTGGAGTTTCAGGCTATATCACAAGTGCTTCCAAGTGTTGGTTTTTAACAATCTACCTATTCAGCCACTGTTAATCCCCTGATATCTCTCTCTTTCTCTCTCCCCTCCCCTTTCTTCTCTCTCTCTCTCTCTCTCTCTCTCACACACACACACACACACACACACTCTTTCAATATGAATTATTCAGGTTATCTATTGCTGTGCCAAAAAAACACAAAAACATAGTAGCTTGAAACAATTTCTTCTTCTCTCTCATTGTCCTGTGGGTTGACTGAGCTCAGCTAGGTGGTTTTGAATTTGCTCAGATTGTTGAAGTCAGATGGCACCTGGAGTCATCAGATAGCTCAACTAGGCTGGATGTCCAAGATGGCTTCTTTAATCACATGTCTAGTTCATCATCTGGGATGCCTGAAACAGCTAGGGGCTTGCCAGGCATTTCTCCTTCCAGAGAGCCTCTTCACGTGGACACCTGAGCTACCTCAAAGCATTGTGGTATTGAGGTAAGAAGACTTCTTATATCACAGCTGGCATCTTTCACAGTGAGTGCTCCAAGGGACCCAAGTGGTAACTGTGAGGCTTTCTTTGAATTCGAAAGGAAGGGACGACACAAAGGTATCAATACCATGAGGTGCATTTCATTGCAGTGGGGCATCTTTGCTGACTAGCTACCACAGGAAGGGAAGTGGAACCTACAGCTAAAAGGCAAGTTAACTGTTAGTCCACCTGGCTGGCAGGACTTTATTTTTTAAACAAATATAATTGCCTAAAATGCAGCCCTCATTTTTTTGGGTAAGCATAGTAGATCCAAAGTTCCTTTTAATTAAAGAAAAGAGAAGAAAAGAAAAACTTTGAACTTAGATGACTTGCATTTCTTTAAATTCTATTTAATCTTCTAGTTCTTGGGCATGTGATAATAACACTGACTTTGTTCTGTCAGTGGCTGGAGGCAGACTTGCAACCATTCTAGGACTGAGAAGCCAAAACAGGTGAGCCCATCTTTCATGATTCACTTTGGCAGAAGTGATGACTGCAGAGCTCTGGGCTTGTGAACTCCCTGTTCCCTTCCACAGACACAGGCTCACTAGCAGCCTGAAGCATACCTCGCATCCTTTCAGAAATGGCGTATTGAACACGTGCAAAGAGACATCCAGAAGCTTTGCTTTCCAATGAGAGACATTTGGTGAAGTCTTTGGCAGCTTGCTGGCTGGCAAAGTCATCTGGCTGGCACGCTCCTGCATCGAGTCATGGCACCGCCACCTCTACTCTGGAGAGTTTCGAAATTTCAATTTGCACACCCTGTGAGATGTGAGTCATTCAGCTCGCAAAGGAGGAGGAGGAGGAGGCGACCATCTGCTAGTCATGAGCAGATGACAAATACCCTGCACTGCGAATTTCCATCCTCATTTCACAATATTTAAGTAAACACATTTTGTAACCATTTTTTTTCAGAGTTCCTTAGTGCTTAAAATGGAATTTTTTGGGGGTAAACAATATATAAAAGCCACCTTCTCTCCTCTAAACAATTATATTACTAAAGTGACACTGAAGGCAGCCACAGCAAAGTGCTGTCTGCAATGACCAGAGCAAAAGGAATACACATCTGAATTGAATGGTTAAGCCCCACGCTATTTCAGACATACTGGCTAAGTTCCCAGGTCTGTGAGCAGCCATTCCATTATGCACAGCTCCACGCTGACCTCTACTGTCTGCCTGCAAGAATCCTCAAGATATCTCCCATGAAAGACAAAGAGTTTCCAGATAGTATCCAAATAGCATTTCTGTATGCTATGTTATGGAAAGGAAGGAAATTGAAGAAGAAAAGATAGATGCTTTACCCTTAAATGATGAGAGATGGATTACATCTATAAAATAATGGGGAACTAATGCAAGATCTAATTTGGTGTTAGTTTCAAGCTGTGTAATGCAGCTCAAAGTGGAATTTATTAATTTCTTCTCCAACTTTATCTAAAGAAGCTAATATCAACAACAACAAGAGTAGTAAAATAGAAATTGACAATGAATCTTGGAACACTGAAAAAAAAAAGAAAAAGAAAATTGAGATTAAGGAGAAAATGCATGCCAATGTGCTAAGCCTAAAGGTCAGTGTTTAAAGGTGTTTCAGATTTGGCCCTGGGCATCCTAAAAGCCAGAAGAAGAAAAAAAAAAGTAGGGTGGATTGCCTAGACCCTGCTGTTATGAAGAAGAGAGACTATCATTCCTCCAGTGGAATCGTTACTTTTGGTGTTAAATTCTGAATGAAATTTCGATGGGGCTTTTTTGGCATATCCCGGGTGCAGGAAGGGCTAGCATGCTCCTTAGAGTTTGTGTTGCTGCTGCAGGAGCAGACGTAGTAGGGCTGCTTCAACTTTAATGAGAAAGAAAAGGGTATGCCAATGAGAAGATGAAAGACATCCTGCTGATAAGCAGAGAAAGTGAGAAATGGACCTGCTGGCAGCCAGACCATGATGTTCTCAACTAACATAAACAATGCTGGGAGAAGTCCACTCCATGATCATATATGGAACAAGATTAAGATAAAGCCACTCAGCAATCACAGAAATGACTAAACATCCTCCTTCTCTGACTAACAGGAGTGACTGCTGTTCTGTTCCTTTACCAATGACAATTGCCTTGTTTGCTTTATATGAAAATTATCAATGTACCAAAACACTGAATCCCCTTTGTTTCTCGAAAGCATCCAATCCAGAATGGACCCTGCTGCCCTAATCCCTCCCGAGAATTACTCAAAGTAAACCCAATCCCAATAAGACACTCCTGCCCATTCCCCCTTTCCAAGATGCTCCAGTATTCATCTGGTATGTGTTCTCTCTTGCTGCAATTAGCTCAAGTGAGTAGTGTGTTCCTGGAGGTTTGGTTGGTGGGCCTTAAGAGCATTGAGCACTACACAGTTAAGGTGAATCTAGGAAAGCCTAAACTTAGTATTTTTTTTTGTTAGTATTTTTGTCCTCTCTCCTGTTCAAGGACAGAATACACAGTGTCTAATGGAGGAGAAGAAGGCCTTTTCCTTTAGACAACTCCTCTAAATGTTCCTCTCCTCGTCTAGGCTTTCAATATGAGGTCACTTGCAGATAGTTGGAGATCATACTCTCTTTGAAAGACTGGGAGAATGAACTGGTATTGGGTTCCTGGTTGAGAGCAAATCAATGTGCTTTGGGTAATCCCTGATGAATCGCTGACCTCTATGAATATTTTTCGATTGTAGCAGACATTGTCATTTTTCTGCCCAAGAACCTCTTATTTTTTTCAACTTATTCTATGAATCTTCTTCTAGTGTCCTTTGGATCCCAACAGCCCATACCAAACCTGGACACAGAGAAGTGGAAATGCCTGGGAGTTTATGTTAGCCACCACCTTTTACCCCAGGGCCCTTAGCCAATGGCTAGAATGGGAAAGCTCAGCTTTCTTCAAGTTATGTCAACTCTCAGGTTTAATTTACTCTCCAGATTTCCTTGAAGGATCAACTTGAGGCTGGGACCTTGGCTTGCTTAGCTTCTTTCCCATCCCTGCCTTGTTTCTCCACTGTCTCCCCTGGGGACTCTTCCTTAATAAATTAGTTGCACATGGGGCACCTGGGTGGCTCAGTGGGTTAAGCCACTGCCTTCAGCTCAGGTCATGATCTCAGGGTCCTGGGATCAAGCCCCGCATCAGGCTCTTTGCTCAGCAGGGAGCCTTCTTACCCCTCTCTCTCTGTCTGCTTCTCTGCCTACTTGTGATCTTTCTGTCAAATAAATAAATAAATAAATAATAAATTAGTTGCACAGAATCCTCATCTCAAGCTTTGTTTCTGCAGAACTCAACCAATGACATTCATCTAGCCCTCACTATATCCCTACCAAGTAGGAATTATATTCTGATTTTTCAGATGAAGAAAGAAATGCTCAGAGATGTTATGAGACCAGCTCAGAGTCTAGACCTAAAATCTTCATCTCTATCATCTACAAAGTTAAAGTGCCCCCTTTTTACCATGCCTCATTGCCTCTCCTTTGAGGCCCTGTATTGGACCTTACCTCCCATCTGTGGGCATACAGAGAGAAAGTTTTGATGCATTGGCCGAAAGCAAAGACCCCAATGTCCTCTGCCAAGTATCTGATGTTTAATAGAATGTTAATACTGCCATCTGGGGCATAGTTGGGTTTTTTTGGTCCAAAGTATGTGGACATTTCTCCTCTGACCTCTAGACAGATCACCCCATGCTGCTTATGGTAGATAATCATTCCTCCCTCATATCCCCCATAATCTACCAACCCTCCTAGCCTTCATGAGATAAACATCAAAGTCACAGCCCCAGGAGAATGCATGGCTACTATCCCTTTCATCATACAGAAGGGTCACTACTGATTCCTGGGTGGCCTTTCCTACCTGTCATGTCAGAAAAACAGCAGTCACCCTTAAGAACATCCCTTATACCAGTGACTTCCATTGTAAGTATGCCTTTTCAAATTAGGGTTTACTTGTGGAAGGAATACTACTCACTGCATCAAAACCTCTCACTGCTGAAGTTGCTCTGGGTCTTGGACTTGCTCTCACCTCTCACAGACACTATTGAAGGAAAAGGGTGAGGGATGGCAGCATCTGTCTCCCACATTCCATTGCCAGCATCACCCAGGAGGGGTAGATGTTGGCAAAAGCAAGGAGGTGGGAAAGTTCACAGAATCTCAGAGCTAGAGGGAGTTTTAATTCTGACTAATTCAGGAGCAGGCATTCCCTCAACAGTAGATGAGCCATGGGGCTGTGTTGCTATAACCAAATATGTTCACTGGCAATGAAGCTTGCCAGCGGGCTTCACAGGGAGATTTTCCTCACCCTATGCCAAGAAGTGCCCCTCACTGACCACTTGGTAAAGTCTAAATAAACAGGAAAGTTACAGAACACATGAATGTGTGTGTATGTGCACACACATACACACTCTCAAACACTAGGATAGAATGGGTTGGAAAACATAAATAAGGGTGTGATGCATTTCCACTTCCCTGAGCCTTACTCTTAACCACCACACTATTTTAATACCTCTCTAGGATTTTCATCAAAAGAGCCCATTTCTCTGGGGCACCTGGGTGGCTCAGTGAGTTAAAGCCTCTGCCTTCGGCTCAGGTCATGATCCTGGGGTCCTGGGATCGAGCCCCGCATGGGGCTCTCTGCTCATTGGGGAGCCTGCTTCCTCCTCTCTCTCTGCCTGCCTCTCTGCCTGCTTGTGATCTCTGTCTGTCAAATAAAAAAAAAAATAAAAAAAAAGAGCCCATTTCTCTTTATGGAAAGATTCAGGGTTGGTCCTATTGAGGAGCAGACTAAGCATAGTGTAATTTGAGAGGCATCAGGGTCTGCACCAGTGCCTGAAACTTCATCCTTAGCTCCAATCTTTCAGGTAAAAGTTCTGCTTCCAGAAATCTCTGATTAACATGAGGAGGGCAATATGAAAACCCATAGTCATCGACACTCAGAGCCCTATGAGAATTCATTTACCAGGTTAGCAAACATAAAGCCAGATCCAGAGAAACAATAGTGATTCATGGTTGGGGACAGAAGGTTTATATTTTGGGGAGGACCCTGGTCAGAAAGTGGGGGAGGGCAACATGAGAGAGTTCAAGGACTAGATGGAGGGCAGATGGCAACACCATCGGACTTCCTACATGGTAGGGCCTTTATGGTACCTCCTCTCCAGGCAGCACCTGTAGAGCCATGAAAAGTTTAAGAGAATGTCCTGTGGCCAAAACTGTGCAACCTGACCTGGAATCATATGTGAAGGAACGAACTGCACCCCCCCCCCAGAAACAACAAAAACATCTCTCCTCTCAGACCTCTCAAGTTTCTCTTCATTCTGGGAGTCCTTGGTTGGATCTCAAGGCCAAACCACAGGTGGCCCTTTCTGTGCAGCACAAGGCTGCCAGTGACTCTTCAACCAGCCTTCTCCAAATTCATTAGCCCTCATGCCTCTGCTGTTTAGCTCCAAAAGCAGAAGACCAACCCAAAATACTTTTTTAAAAATTTTTTATTTATTTGACAGACGGAGATCACAAGTAGGTAGAGAAGCAGGCAGAGAGAGGAGGAAGCAGGCTCCCCGCTGAGCAGAGAGCCCGATGCCGGGCTCAATCTCAGGACCCTGGGATCATGACCTGGGCAGAAGGCAGAGGCTTTAACCCACTGAGCCACTCAGGCGCCCCCCAAATTTTTTAGCCCAAATTTATTGCACAGAAAATTTGATGTGCAGTCTATGGTTTAGGCTTAGCCTTGGCAAACAAAGATTCATGAATAACGCCATCTCAAGTCCTATTTGTTATGTTTAACACTCTCTGAAAATACAGAATAGATGATCTGGCTCTCACCCCTGGGAAGCAAGACTTAGTGAGTCCCCAAAGCATTAAACCATGAAATCTGAGTGGGGCAGGGGAGAAGGGCAGAGCAGTCTTCAGAAACCTACTTCTTCATCTTCCTAAGAAACATGTACAGAAAATGAACCTTTACGAATGTAGACAGCAAAGGACTCAAGAATTTGAGTTAGGTGACACAGAATTAAGGAGCCCAAAAGAAAGGGTGTGTGTGTGTGTGTGTGTGTGTGTGTGTGTGCACGCGCACGTGCATGCGTGCACTACACTATTAGAGCACTGCAATCAATATTAATCAGAAAATCTACCACAGCTATTCCTGTAGACTTGATCTGCTCATTTCTTCTCTCTGACTTCAGTTTCTACATTCTTAACAAGGAGATAATACCTGCCCCATCAACCTCAAAATTAAATGAAATAAGCCCCTTTAACCCTTGAAACATACCAGTGCTTCTGTAAATAAATGTAAGGCAACATTGCTAGGAAATCTCTGGGAATAAGTGACTAATTGGCTGAAGGAAAAGAAACTCCAAAGAATTAAAAGCAATTTAGTTCCATTGCAATAGGTACTAATGTGAATAACAAATATTTATTGAGTACTGACTTTGTACCAGGCATTTCACTGAGTGCTATATAAACATTACCTTATTTAATATTCACAAATCACTGAGGTAAAAACTATTACCATGTCCGGTTTACATATTTAGAAACTGAAGCAGAGAGAGATTAAGTAACATGTCCAATATTGCATAGCTAAAGAGTGTTAGAACCAGGATTTGAACTGATGCTTCCAGATCACAAACTGTTTCTTCCCAGATCCTTAAGTCATCTACAAGTACCTATAGGAGTAAGAAAGCTAGTTAATAAGCACAACAAAAACAATTATTATCCTTATATGATATTATATAGTGCTACATGCTTCATTCATTATCTCATTAACATACTAGCATAAACTATAAGCTCAGCAAGGTACATAATTCTGGGGGAGGGTTGTATCTGGCTCTGCCACTTACTAAGAATGTGGCTTTGGGCAAGTGAATTAACCTGTGCCTCTGTTTCCTAATCTGCAAAATGAAGAAAAAAATGGTATCTACTTCCTGTGGTTATAATGAATTAAATGAGTTAATATTTGCAAAGCCCTTAGAAGAGTGCCTGGAATTTAGTCAATGCTATGTGTGTTTGTCGAATAATTAAACTAAACTAAACTAATAAATAAATAAATAATACTCAATTCCTATTTAAGAATTATATGGGTGGTTATTTTATATCCATGTGTCACTTGTAGAAAGAATGTAGAATTCCCTAGGAAGAAAGAGTACGTGTGGAGCTGATTACAGACAGCTCTGCATGTCATGTGTTGGCTTGAAGTCTAGCCTCATAGTCTCCTCCTCTTCCTTTCCTGCAGACCCAGCAATGGCCTCTGCTCATCAGTTCCCTCCAGGGCCATGTATCAGAGAAGGCTGCCCTCCTCTCTCCTGTTCTCCAAACTATACAACACCAGCCACGTTGGGTCAACCTTCATCACAGTTGCTGTCTCTTCCCTGCCAAAGTCCACCTCTGTTATGAATAGGGAGCTAGAACAAGCCCTGTGTATAGGGCCCCTCAGAGAAGAGCCTTAGCAGGCTGAAGAGACAGCAAAGTGGGTGTGTTGGAAATGACTGAGGAGGTGTCTTCAATTAGTTAGGGCTCAGGAAATAGCAAAAGAAAATAAACCACAAAGGTTGCCACCACTAGACGGGGACAATTGAGGGACAGTCAGGGAAATGAGAAACCAGTGGAGACACGAGGTACCACCAAAGGGATAATGGGCCAGAAGAAAACCACAGAAAAACCACTCCCAAATGTTACTCAAATCCCTTTCTGCATGTACATATGCATCACTCTTTCATATAGAGGTCCCTGTTAGCTCACCAAATCCCCCCAAAGAGGGGGAACATCCAGATTCCCTGGAGACTCATTAGTTGAAGGCCATGTCCACATTAAGGAGTTGCCAGGAACATTCCTGCAAAGTGCACCTCTCAAAAGCTTCTTCTAGTACAAGTTCCCCAACAAACCCACTGTAATGGAAGGGAAAGTAAACACTCTGACAAAATATTATTTAAAAGAAAATTTTACCTACACACACACACACACACACAGGCACTCTATCACCACTAAAAGTCAACAAAAGCCAGATGGGAGCCTTTAAAAAGACAACTATCATATGATCTCCCTGATATGAGGAAGTGGAGATGCAACGGGGGCGGGGGTTACGGGGGTAGGAAAAGAATAAATGAAACAAGATGGGATTGGGAGGGCAACAAACCAAAAGAGACTCTTAATGTCATAAAACAAACTGAGGGGGGCGGGGGGGAAGGGGTGTCGGGAGAGGGTTACATTATATGTTTATAAAAGAATTAAAAAAAAGGTGCTTCCCCAACTTCTCAGACTCTCTGCTGCCCTCCTTAAGATGAGTTCTGGTGGATTTAACTTCCATCTCCCTATCCAGAGCTCTCTCCTTGAGCTTCATGCCCAGCACTCAGAAGGAGCCTGCTTGCTGCCCAGGGATTGGGCACCTTGGAACTACTTTCCCTGAACTGTTCCTACCTCAGAACTTTCCATCATATCCAGCCTTGGTGAAGTGCCCTGGTCTATCACACAGTCCGCCATTCTTTCTCAGCCAGGCTCTTCCTGCTCCAAAAGATGATGGCTATTTACTAAATGAAACAAGTTAGGGAAAATTTGACATGGCCTATTGGGTTTCCCTTCTAGACGCCTTGCATTGAAAGCTGGGACCTCTGGAAATGTCATCAACTTTATCTCAAGGGATATGTTAAGGGATACCTGGGATGGATTGCTGCTATCCTTCCTTAGCTTGTAGCTGCTGTCCAAGCTTCAGACCCTGTTTCTTCTCTGAGGACAGGGACTAGGTCTCGCTTTGGTATCTTTTGCGATTTGTTTTCTTTTCATTTCTCCTAGGGCTAGGCTCACAGAAGGCATCTTCTTCCCTGATAATCTAAGACATAACAAATAGCATAAATTGGATTGTTTGGTGTTTGTCTTTCATATAAGGATAGAAGCTATATTACACATAGCAAGAGAATGAACTGCACACTCTTGACATTCCAGCTATTTAGTTAATGGTAATAGAAGGGGTTCTTTCCATCCTTCTCAGCTTTGAATTTTGTCTTGAATGCTTAAATACCTAAGTGACCTCACAACCATAAACTTTAGTTTCCTCATCTATTAAATGGGAATTTAAAATATCCACATTATTGGATAAATGAAGATTAAATAAGTACTTGCTACAAAGTAGGTGTTCAATAAATAATTGTCATATCCTCAGCCTTTAATGTCATACCTGGACTCTTGTTGGCATTCCATAATGCTTGACACAGAAGGAACCTGGAGATGCCTATGAAGGTTTGTCAGACCCTTACCAGAGTCATGCCACATGGGCAGTATGCCAGCCTGTTTCTAACAGAGAATGTGTCTACATTGCCCTCAATGACGTGACTACTTTTCTGTTCCCCAGTGAAGCCATTGTCCAGAGCCAGAGGCAGGAGCTAGAGTATTTCTCCACTCTGATTTCCAGGAAAGGCGAACAACATCAGGAGTAATTAGCAGAAGCCAGGGAAGAGGTCTTTGGGGTCTACCTGCAGAAGATTCATCTTGAAAAAGAAAGACCTGTTTCCATAATAGCTTCTGCTTTATAAATGCCTTTTCAAATGACTTCCATTTGACTGAGGAAAACCTTACAGCTTTATGTTTTTTTCTTCAGGCTTCTGACCTCTCACCTACTTTGAATGATTCACTCAGGCTATTCATTGCCCCGGAATGTTGGCTTTGGCAAAGGACCGCAAGTCTCTTAAAATAAACACAACTGGGCTTTCATCTCACAGTGATCGCTGCTGGCTGCATATTTCACACACTGTATGGCAGGATATGTTAAATTAAAATCATAGTCTCCCAAGTGAAATCTAGGGCCTGGTTAAGCCACGCGAGAATTACTCATGCGTTTACTTCCAATGAAGTGTATGAGTAAGATCTTCAGCCATTAAGTCTTCCAGGTAATAGTCTCATCTCCTCCCAATTATCCTAATCCACAGTAAATTAAACCCATCCAGAAGAATGTCATTTGGAAAGGAAGGTGTGAAGGCCAACACCCTGTCAAATATGTAGGTCCTGAAGAGGTGAGTTTGTATTATGCTCTCAGTTCTTTCAAATTTTATCTTAAATCTAGCTACGTCAATATACTCAACCCATAAGGATTAACAATATATTTAGCATTATGTTAAATGTTCCGAGTAATTCAAATAAATATATGACACCAAGCCTTCAGGAGCTTAAAGTCTTGTGGGTGATCAGTAAGATTAACATGCAAGAAAATAGTAACAAAGGCCAGGTGCAAGGCAGTAGTGAAGTGGAGGGAGTGAAGGCCTTTCTCCAAGTGGACTCTGGGGCCTGACTTCCCCCAACTGTGTGATTGCAGAACAAACCTTTGATTTATAGTATCTTGGTTTCCTCACCTATACAATGAAGGGTATTACATTAATTTCACAGAGTGGTGATCATGAGTAAATAAGATAAAGAAGATAAAACTGCAATGTATAACATCACCTATTATGGCCTATGAGAAAACAAGCAGAACAACTTAAGAAGTCAGTCCAGGGGTCCTGGGTGTCTCAGTTGGTTAAGTGGTGGACTCTTGATTTCAGCTCAGGTCATGATCTCAGGGTCATGAGATAAAGGCCTGCGATGGCTCCATGGTGGGCATAGAGCCTGCTTGGGATTATCTCTCTCCCTCTCCCTTGGCCCCTCCCCCTCACTCTCTCTCTTTCTCTAAAAAGAAAGAAAGAAGTCCAATGAAGGTTACCTGTTGGGGCACGTGGGTGGCTCATTCAGTTAAGCGTCTGCCTTTGGCTCAGATGTTGATCCCAGGGTCCTGGAATTGAGCCCTACATCAGGCTCATTCCTCAGTGAGGAGTTTGCTTCTCCCTCTCCCTCTGACCCTCTACCTTGTTTGTGCCCTCAATCTCTCTCTCTCTCTGTCTTGAATAAATAGATAAAATCTTTTTATAATAAAAGTTTGTTATCTGCCTTTATTTTTATTTATTAATTTATTACCTAGGATTGCCTTATTTTAAATTTAATTTTATTTTTTTGGAGAGAGAGTTCACATGAGCTGGGTGGGGGGAGTGTCAGAGGGAGAGGGAGAAAGAGAATCTTAAGCAGGCTCCATACCCATTGTGGAGCCCAGTGCAGGGCTCTATCTCATGACTGTAAGATCTGAGCCAGAATAAGGAGTTGGTTGCTTAACCAACTGAGCCACCTAGGCACCCTATCTGGTGTTGCCTTTAAATGGTAGTGAACAGATAAACTCCAAGGCTCTAAACTTCTTGAGGACCAAGACCATTCATTTTTTACTTTAAATATAGTTCATACCTTGCTTAGTGTCTGGTACATAGTAAGTGCTTCATATATTTTTATTAAATCAATGAATTAATTCTGAAGTATAGTTAGATTAGATTTATTTTCAATATAGTAGCAAGAGAGGCCCTACCTTTCAGGCCTCCCACAGTTTCCTTCTCATTTATATTCTTTAGAGAACTTAAAAGATAAAACTCTGATGCCTTTAAGAGCTTTTGCCCTGTCCACTCTGTTGAGTTATTGCTAATAGCATATCCCTGGGCACCATTAAAAGGTTTTCTCTGGGCCTACCCAGAACAAAGTCACAGAAAAGAGTTTCCCTTAACCTGAAAAACCCCATATTGGAAGAGATTATGAAAGGCCCTTTGTACTTCAGTTTAGCACAGTGGCTGAAACAAGACTGAAAATGCATCTGGCTTCACGTGGCTGAAGATATTCATCTCACAGTATACAGACTAGATGAACAGGAGTCTCAGTCTATGAGGATGCTCATTGCTCTCAGCTCATGGGCACATGCCCAGGCAAGCTATAGAGAGAGGGACATTTGCCCATCATGCATGAGAGTCACTATCCTGCTTAAGAAAACAACAACATCAAAATATTTATAGGGTTAAAACTGCTATTTTTCCTTCTCCTAAATGGAATGTGCTTCTATTTCCTCTGGACCATTATAAAGGGAAACAGATACACACTGTTTAGGAAATGACAGGCTTTAGAGAAACAGGAAAACATAAAATACCTTTGAACAGAATGATTTTCCCATAAGGAAGCATTACCTTCACCACGCGAAACACAAAGCAGCGAGATGTTTCCCCAGAGACTGGCAAGCAAAAATGAAGGTCCCTCTGGGGTGACATCATGTTATGACCATCTTGGAGATGAGAGAGCTCACAGTACAAACAGACATTTGTGAGGCACACTATGGTAGGAACAGAGATTTAGAGAAGCATGTTTATCTTCCCACTTTCCTACTTATGTGCATCTTATACCTGTCTCTGTACATATGGGGTTGATATTGCTCTTGTTTATTGGGTTTGGTGACTTATGTCCCTGTGTGTGTATTTGTTTGTCCCATTTCTGCAATGAGGCTGTAAGATCTTACATTTTTTCTTCTTCCTTTAAATTTCCACAGTATTTTCCTACGCCTAGTACTGTTCACAAAAGTACTGTAAGAATGACCTAGGGGAACCATCATAGCAATCAGGATCCCAACAGGAAACAGAATCCAACTCATAAGATTCAAATGAAGAAACTTTAATGAAGGGACCGCCTACTGCCCTATGAGAACAAATAAGGGATATCGAGGCACCCAGAAATTAGCACAGCAGGAAGTCCCTAACCTCTGTAGGCCTGAAGGGAATATGGGAAAGAAATAGAACACTGTGGGAGTTCACACGTGGAGACGTGTGACACGTGGAGAAGGGAGGGGCCATTCAGTGGGAGCTGTGGTCATAGAGGACCTCAGCTCCTGTCACATATCTCTGTGTGTTCTCATTCTGTCCTCCTATCTCAAACTGTGCCTCCTATTCACCAAACCCAATCAGAGCTTGGGGTTAGAGAATTTGTGATGCAGTCCATGGGGAGCCTCCTCTCAGATCAAAGAGCATGACAGAGAAGGGTAGAGAACAGAATGGGCACTGGAACAGAGGAGTGATAACAGAGAATAACTCCATACCAGAGACTTCAGGGCTTCCTCTGTCCAGACACACTCACCATAGTGTTCTGACTGTAGCAGGGCTCAAAACCTATTCTAAAGCAGTCATCAAAAATAAGCAAGAGACAAGAGAAAGTGTCCACAGAATACTGGTGTCTGTGTAGATGTTTGTTGTTTCTTTTAATCTTCTCTCCCAGTCTTTGTTTTCCTAACTCTTCCTTCCTCAACTAGAACTGTTTTTGGATATTTGTACTGATCCTCAGCCCTCACGCCCTCTGAGAATGGCCCCAGACTATGGACAGATTGGTCAAACTTCTGGACTTCACCTTTGTCTCTAACAATATGAAACATGGACCAGATGTCCTCAGATTTTTCCAACTGTAAAATAAAGCAAAAAATAAAGATCTATCAGCCCTTGCTTGCTAAGACTGTTAAAGGAGAAAAGGGGAAAACAGGGAGGGAGAGATGAAAATAAATGAAGTTGAAAGGGAAGAAGGAATAAACAGGGATAGCTGAAGTAATTGTTTGGAAATTGTGTATTTTTATGGTGCTTTTAAATCTCTGGTAACAGTGAAACTCTTCAGGGTGTGTATGTGGGAGTGGGGAGGGAAAGGGAGTACTCATTAAGCAAATTGAAGCCATTACATTTCAAGTCTACTTTTCTCAGCAATCCAGAATTACTTTTAAAGCATTTAAACCTTCAAAATTGCATGAGATCAGTTATGGTTTAGTGAAGATTTTGTATTCATTACTGATCATATCATCCACTGGCCAAAGAAGTAAGGCAGCCTTTACATTTCTGAAAGCCTGGATATCTATTTATTTTACAAGCAATAAAATGAAAGAGAGTCAGTCAAGCAATTACTCTCTAGTAGTCAAAAATAGAGTAATTGGGCAAGGGGAGATTTAAGCATAATTATCTAAAGTTCCTTTAAATCACTTCACTATTTGCAGAACAGCTTGAAGACATATCCAAGCTCGTTTTTATGATGCTGCTAGACTATTACTGTTCTCTCCTATGAATCCTTGAATTCCTTCAACATCGCATTGCCAGGGAAACTCTGGGCATTTATAAGGAGTCATCTTGTATAATTACTATACTCATCTTCCTTCACTCCTGCTAGATTATGTTAGGAGACACTTGTTAAGAGCCCCTAGAGTATCTGATACATTCACAGTAACATTCCTCTCACTGTATGACAATTACTTGCTCAACCTGCTGACATCTCCATCACACTGTGGGCTCCCTAAGGGCAGGGCTATATCAGTCTTGCTCACCATTGTGCATAATGTCTGGTACATAGCACAATAAGTGCTCAAAATATTTTGTGAGTAAATGGAATGAATGAATATTTTTGCCTTCTCTCCTAGGGCTTAAGTCTCTTGAGGCCAAGAATCCAGGTACTCTAACCAAGTTTCCTTTATTCATCGCAGGTCACTAGCTCAAGCCTGTCAATAAAGAAACAAGTATTTTTGTATAGCTAATACAGAGGTGCTCCCATATCCATCTATTTGTTTCACAAATATTTATGGAACACCTACTATGGGTCAGTTTGTGCTCAATGCTAAAGTAGAATAGAGAGCAAAACTAGAGAAGGTCACTGTCTCCATGCAGTATGCATAGAGTTTTATGTGACAGATATTAAGAAGATAATCATACAAATAAAAATGATAAATGCAAAGTAAACTATTAAGCTGGAAAGATTTAGACAGTTACATAATGCCAAGTGATATGTGGATATAAAGATCTAGAATCTTTATGTTCTAATGGTGGAACAGCAGACTGGTACGTTCTGGAGAGACCTAGAAGTATATGATCAAAGTAACTGTACTTATACCAGGTGGGCCAGCAATTCCCAAATAAATTGTTGCATGGGGACAAATGATATGGATAAATAGACATACACATATTCATTTCAATATTACTTGTGGTAGTGAAGAGTTAGTTGCAAACTAGCCTCTAGCTAGAAGGAAGGATTGAAAAAATGTAATAGCTATAGTCCATGGAGATGCCCAATAGTTGAAAACAAAGGACTAGATCAAGGGTCAACAAAATATGGCCCATGTGCTTGCCTCCTGTTTGTTTGGGGGTTTTTTGTAAATAAAATTTTATTGGAACATGTGCATTTGTTTATGCATTGTCTATGGCTGTTTTCACACTGGAGCTGCAGAGTTGGGGTACAACAGAGAATATATGGCCTGCAAAGTTGAAAATATTTAGTATCTGACCCTTTACAGAAAATGTTTGCTGATCTCTGGACTGGATACACATGTAGAGCTATGGACAGATCTTAAAAACATACTGCTGGGTTTAAAACCAAAAAGCAGAATTATATACCTCACTGGTTTTCAAAATTGACTACATACTGGGATCATCTGGGGTAATTTATTTTCTAAGTAGGCTCCATCCCCAGTGTAGAGCCCAACATGGGGCTTGAATTCACAACTCTGAGATCAAGATCTGAGCTGAGATCAAGAGTCGGACACTCAACTAAGTTAGCCACTCAGGTATCCCTCATCTGGGGTAATTTAAAACTTATGATGCCTGGTTCTTACCCCCAACAAATTCTGATTTTTCTTTCTTTTTTTTTTTTAAAGATTTTATTTATTTATTTGACAGAGAGAGATCACAAGTAGGCAGAGAGGCAGGCAGAGAGAGAGGAATGGAAGCAGGCTCCCCGCTGAGCAGAGAGCCCAATGTGGGGCTCGATCCCAGGACCCTGGAATCATGACCTGAGCTGAAGGCAGAGGCTTTAACTCACTGAGCCACCCAGGTGCCCCCAAATTCTGATTTTTCTATATGGGATACAAGGGTGTCAGATTAAAGTAACACTGGTGATTGCAAAATATAGCCAAGTTTGAGAACCTGTCAGGGGTGTATATGTGTGTGTGTGTGTATGTATGCGTATGACACAATATTTTTGGATTGTGCACAAAACATGAACACAAAAAATACACATATTGGGAGAACACTTGATGAACTAACAGTACATATTAAACACATCAGAATATTTCGCTATGGAGGGAGAGGAAGAATGGAAATTACATATATATAGGTACACATATGTAGACATATACATACATGCATACATACATACAGAGATGGACTTTGCATGAACCAATGATGTTGACATGCAATGGACAAAGAAATAGAAGTCAACCCTCTTCAAGAGAAGTCCAAAAATAAGTGCTAACAATCGCATTTGTTAAATAGTGCATTTATTTAACTATTTACTGAATATCTCCTCAAAGGCAAATTTGATTCAATTAGCCCAAAGTTGACCTCATTGCCTACCCCTTCAAATCTGTGCCTAAAGAAGCTCTTCTGAAATGATGGAATAAAGACTTTCAGAAATCTGCTCCTCCATAAAAGCAATGACAATATAGGAAAAAATGCCAAAATTAATTCCTTCAGAACTCTGGAAATTAATTCAAAACTTGCAACAATTCAAAGATAATTTATTTCAGAGAAAATGGCTGAATATCAGAAAGAACAGTGAGTTTTATGGCGTTTTAATTTGACTTATACCCATCCTTATTTCCCCAGCTTTTCAGTAGTCTTTGAAAACCAACAGCCTCAGAATCACAGTAGCTGTGAAAACCATCAACCTAGCAGCAACTGCTGAAACGGGCAGAACATATTTGGAGCTCCCCTAAAAGATCCACCCTAAGGGAGTTATCACTATTTGACTTGGTTGGCAACTCTCTAAAAAACTTCCATCCACGGAGTTTGTTTTCATTTGGCCTGACTCAACTCAGCAAGGAAAACTGTATCCCCAAAAAGTTTGTCAGAAACAATCAGTGGCAACTATTTAACTATTGCTGGAGGCTGTGTTACCAATTAGGGCTATCATTAAGGGGATAGCCAATAAGTTAAAAGGAATATCTGGCAAATGAGATGTCTACAGGGGGCCTTGAAAATCTGTGACAAAATCTCTGTGAATCTTGAAAATCTCTGTGTTTGTAACTATTTTTTCTTATATGAGTCTTAAAAGACAATTGCATAAAGCAATAATTATGGAAATTTATTGATGAGATCATAATATATAAAGATATAATTTATATGACAATAATAACACAAAGAAGGGGAATAAATGGAGGTATACTGGAGCAATTTTTTCTATATTATTGAAATTAAATTTGGCATTATCCCAAATGAAATTTTTAAAGAGTTCATTGTAGTCCCCAGGACAAGCACTAAGAAAATAACTCAAAACTATATAGCAAATAAAACAAGGGAACTGAAATGATACACTAGAAAATAAACGATTTAACACCAAAAAGAAAACAGTAATAGAGTAATACAGGAACATAAAATACACAAGTTATATTAAAAAACAAATAGGGGGGACGCCTGGGTGGCTCAGTTGGTTAAGCGGCTGCCTTCGGCTCAGGTCATGATCCCAGCGTCCTGGGATCTAGTCCCACATCAGGCTCCTTGCTCGGCAGGGAGCCTGCTTCTCCCTCTGCCTCTGCCTACCACTCTGTCTGCCTGTGCTCGCTCTCTCTCTCTCTCTGACAAATAAATTTAAAAAAAATTAAAAAACAAATAGGGGATGCCTGGATGGCTCAGTGGGTTAAGCCACTGCCTTCGGCTCGGGTCCTGATCCCAGAGTCTGGGGATCGAGTCCCGCATGGGCTCCTTGCTCGGCGGGGAGCCTGCTTCTCTCTCCGCCTCTGCCTGCCTCTCTGACTGCTTGTGTGCTCTCTCTGTCTCTCCTCTCTGACAAATAAATAAATAAAATATTTAAAAAAAAACAAATAGAAAAAGGGCAAAGGTGTTTCCTTTAAGCACCCCTTTTCAACATCATACTAGAAGTTCTAGCTAATGTAATAAGACAAGAAAAGGAAATTAAAGGTATACAGAGTGGGACGGAAGAATTAAAACTGTCTTTGTTTGTAGATGACATGATTTGCTTATTAGAAAATCCCAAAGAATCACATGCACACACACACACACACACACACACAAATTTCTGGAACAAATAAGAGATTATAGAAGGTAGCAGGATGCAAACTTAATATATAGAAGTGAACTGACTTTTCTATATGCCTGCAATGAGCAATTAGAATTTAAAATTAGAAACACACCATTAATATTAGTACCAAAAAGAGAAAGAGGTGATTAGGTATAAATCTAACAAAATATGTACAAGATCTATATGGAGAAGACTACAAAACTCTGACAAATAAAATCAAAGAAGTACCAAGTAAATGTAGAGATATTCTATATTTATAGGGAGGAAGATTCAATATTGTCAAGATGTCCATTCTTTCCAATTTAATATTTAGCTTTAATGAAACCTCAGTCAAAATCCTAGCAAGTTATTTTGTGGATATCTACCAACTGATTCTAAAATTTATGTGGAGAGGCAAAAGACCCAGAATAAACAACAAAATATTAAAGAACAAAATTGGAGAACTGACACTACTTAACTTCAAGACAGGCTAATCAAGTCTGTGTAGTATGGTGAAAGAATATTCATATAAATCAATGAAAAAGAATAAAAAGCCCAGAAATAGACTCACATAAATATAGTCATCTGATCTTTGACAAAGGAGCAAAGACAATACAGTGGAATAAAGATAGTCTTTTCCACAAATAGGAATAGGGAACTGGACATCCACATGCCAAAACAAAACAGAACAAAACAAAAAACACAAACCTAGACATTGACCTTATACTCTTCACAACATTAACTCAAAATGGATCACAAGCCTAAATGTAAAACACAAAATTAAAGCTTCTAGAGAATAGCATAAAAGAAATTCTAGATGACCTTGGGCTTGGTGATGACTTTTTAGATATAACACAGAGGCACTATCAGTGAAAGAAATAATTGATAAACTGGACTTCATTAGAATTAAAGACTTCTGCTCTGTGAAAGATACTGTCAAGAGAATGGAAAGACAAGCCAAAGACTAAGAGGAAATATTTGCAAAAGATATATCTGATAAAGGACTATTACCTAAAATATACAAAGAACACTTAAAACTCAACAATGAAACAACAAAAACCTGATTAAAAAATGGGCAAGATATCTTAACAGACATTTCACTAAAGAAGGTTCGCCTTTGGCAAATAAGCATATGAAAAGATACTCCACAGCACATGTCATTAGGGAATTGCAAATTAAAACAATGAGATACTACTACATACCCATTAGAAAGGCACACACCAGAACACTCACAATACTAAATGCTGGTGAAGATGTGGTATACAAGGTTTGTGGGTGACAGAGGACATGTGGTAACTCTCTGTACTTCTCACTCAATTTTGTGGTGAAACTAAAATTCTAGAGACAAAGAAGGACATTTTATAAAGGTAAAAGGGGGAATATAAGTAAGAGTAAGACAGACATAACAATTACAAACATGCACGCAACTAACAACATAATCCAAAATACATGTAGCAAAAACTAACAGAATTGAAGGAGAAATAAATGATTCAACAGTAATAGTTGGAGACTCCAAATACTCCATTTTAATAACATAATAACTAGACAGAAGATCAATAAGAAGATAGAAGACTTGAACTATGTTCTAAACCAACTAGACCTAACAGATACCTATTGAACATCCTTACCAACAACAGCAAAATACATATTCTTTTCAAATTTTCATCGAATAATCTCTAGGATAGACTCCTGTTAGACCACCAAATAAGGTCTTTATTTTAAATAAGTGTAATATGATTAAAATAATGCAAAGTATGATCTTCAACCACAATGGAATGAAATTAGAGATGAATAACAGAAGGAAATTTGGGAAATGCAAAAATATGTGAAATGTAAACACCACACTCCTAAATAACCAACAGGTCAAAGGAGAAATCATGAGGGAAATTAGACAATACTTCGAAATGAACAGAAAACAAAAATACAGCATACAAAAACTTAAGACAAACAGCTGAACAGTGCCTAGAGAGAAATTTATGGTTGTAAATACCTATTTTAAAAAACAAGGAAGATCTCAAATCAATAACCTAAACTTGCACTAGAAAAAGAGTGAACTAAACCAAATCAAGCAGAAGAAAGGAAATGATAACGATTAGACCAGACATAAATGAAATGAATACAAAAACAGTAGAGAGGTCTAAGTAGACACATGGAAGTGTAGGAAGGTGAAAACAAGAAACCCGCCACCCCAAAGAGCTGAAGTTTGCTAATTTGCACTGAAATCTAAAACACCATTTTTACAAGCCAAGAGCAGACTGAATCTTTTTTTTTTAATCAACTGTGTGTACACAGGTTTCCTATCATAAAGTGTGTGTTCTTCTTATCACATACTATATAGTTAGCTTATAGAGTGATTTTGCCCTCAGTTTCTTGAACATGGTAACTCCACACCTTGGCCCTTGGTCAGTTGTGCTGTTAAATATTAAATACTAAAACTTTGGTGGTTCCTGCAAAAAAGAAAAAATTAACAAAACCAAAAGTTGCTTCCTTAAGATATCAACAAAATGAATCTCTAACTAGAATGATCAAGAAGAAAGGAAGACTCAAAATCAGGGAAGAAGGAACACTATTACCAACTTTACATAAAGAGAAAGTATCAAAGGAGGGGGCACCTGGGTAGCTCAGTCAGTTGAGCAACACACTCTTGGTTTTAGCTCTGCTTCCAGCTCTGAAATCCATGAGGGGTATCTACTTGAGATTCTTCCTTCACCTCTTTCCTGGCACTGTTTAGCTTTTCGAAGTATTGTCTAATTTCCCTCATGATTTCTCCTTTGACCTGTTGGTTATTTAGGAGTGTGGTGTTTACATTTCACATATATTTGCATTTCCCAAATTTCCTTCTGTTATTCATCTCTAATTTCATTCCATTGTGGTTGAAGATCATACTTTGCATTATTTTAATCATATTACACTTATTTAAAATAAAGACCTTATTTGGTGGTCTAACAGGGGTCTATCCTAGAAATTATTCGATGAAAATTTGAAAAGAATATGTATTTTGCTATTGTTGGTAAGGATGTTCAATAGGTATCCGTTAGGTCTAGTTGGTTTAGAACATAGTTCAAGTCTTCTGTCTTATTGATCTTCTATCTAGTTATTCTGTTATTAAAATGGAGTATTGGAGTCTTCAACTATTACTGTTGAATCATCTATTTCTCTCTCTGCTCCTCCCCCTCTGCTCCCACTCTCACACATGCTCTCTCTCCTAAATAAATATATAAATATTTTTTTAAAAAAAGAATTAAGAGTGAACACTATGAGCAACTGTATGCCAACAAATTAAATAGGAAAGAAGAAATGAACACATTCCTAGAAAGATACAAACTACTGATACTGAGTCAAGAAGAAATATAAAATATGAATAGACCTATAATAAGGAAAAGATTAAATTAGTAACTTTAAAACTTCCCACAAAGAAAAGCCCAAGCCCAGATGGCTTCACTGCTGAATTCTACCAAACATTTAAAGAATACAAACCATATACAAAGTCTACCAAAAAGTAGAAGAGGAAGGAATGCTTTCTAATTCATTCAATGAGGCTAGTATTACTCTGAAAACAAAGTGAAACAAAGACAGCACAAGAACAGAAAACTACAGACCAATATATCTAATGATCATGGGTGGAAATATCTTCAACAAAGTACTAGCAAATTGAAACCAACAATATATAAAAAACTTTTACATACAATGACCCAGTGTCATTTATCATAGCAATGCAAGATCAGTTCTGGGACAACTGGATATCCACATGCAAAAGAATAAATTTGGACTTCTTCCTCATACTGTAAACACAAATTAACCCAAAATGAATCATAGGCCTAAATGAAGAGTTAATGCCCTAAAATGCTTAGCTAAAAATATAGGAGCCTTCTTAGAGATGACACCAAAAACACAAGCAGCCAAATTAAAAAATAGGTAAATTGAACTTCATCAAAATTTAAAGCTTTTGTGCTTCAAAGGATATTACTGACAAAGTAAAAAGATATGCAAGTCTGATTAGGGACTTATATTCAGGATAAATAAAGAACTCTTACAACTCAGCAATAAAAAGACAACCCAACTTCAAATAATAAGCAAAGAATTTGGATAGACATTTCTCCAAAGAAGATGTACAAATGGCCAATAAACTCATGATAAGATCCTTGATATTTTTAGTCACTAGGAAAATGCAAATCAAAACTACAATGAGATACCACCTCATACCCACTATGATGGTCACAATATTTTATTTTTTTAGACAGACCATGCAAGTGTTGACAAGGACGTGGAGAAACCGGAACCCTCAGTTGCTGCTTGTGGCACTATAAAATGGTGCAGCAGCTTTGGAAACAGTTGTATAGTTCTCCAAAATATTAAACATAGAATTACCATTTGACTCAGCAATTCCATTCCTAGGTTTATATCCTGAGGAAATGAAAACATATTTCCACACAAAAGGTTGTACATTAACATCTGTAGCAGCATTATCCATAGTAGCCAAAAGGTGAAGATAACTCAAATGTCCATAACTAATGGGTAAACAAAATATAGTATATCTAGTTCATGGAATGTTACTCAGCCACAAAAGTAATGGGATATTGACACATAGTATAACATGGATGAATGTTGAAAACATTAGGCTAAGTCATAAAAAAACCACATATTGTACGATTCCATTTATATGATGTGTTGAGAATAGGTAAATACATAGAAACAGGAAGTAGATTAGTGGATGCCAGGACTGGGGAATGGCACAGTGGTGAGTGATATAGAGTCTCTTTTTCAGATGATGGAAAGGTTGTCAAATTTGATAGTGGGCAATGGTTGAACATGTCTATAGATATACTACAAATAACTGAAAGGGTGAATTTTATGGTATGCAAATTATATCTCAATAAAGCTGCCATTAAAAAAATCTCCACCCAGATTCCCTATTGTAGTATTGCCAGAATGATTCATCCATTTATGCAAGCCAGGTACCTTCCTTGACAAATCTTGTCCCTACTCTCATTTTCAGTCCATAACCTATTCCTGACAATTTCTTCTCTTACCTATTTCTCCAGGCTGCTCAGGCCTCCCCTTTTCTATTATCACCATCCAAACTCAATCCTCCATTATCTCTTGCCTGAAATATTTACTAGCCAATTAATTGGCCATCCTGCATCCATTCTTATCTGTTCCCGAATCTACTCATCACCAAACAGGTGGAGTAATTCTTCCAAAAGGAAAACAAATTTTAATTCAATAAACTTTTTTATTAAAACAAAACTTACGTAAAAGTTACAAATTCTAAGTGCCTGGCTTTGTGAATAATCGCAAAGTGAATACATCCATGGAAACCACCAGATCAGAAAATAAAATATTACCAGCAACCCAAAAGCTCCTCCATCACATATCCCCTTTCATTCATCATTACCTCATCCTCTCACTCATCCTAACTTCTACTACTATATGTTAGTTTTACCTGTTTTTGAAGTATATATAAAAGAAACCAGCTTCATCATTTTTATAGTAGAACAGTCAGAAGATAGTCAAATAAATTGCCAACTTCCACAATTATCAGAAAATCTCAATATTGATAGTTTCAAGAAGAGTCAGAAAACAAATTTAAGCATAAACATTGATAGGATTCTATGCATTGGACTGGGTAAAAACAAAAATAATCAAGTTTGCTTATGACAAATAGATGCAAATGTTGATTCTTGATACTTTTATTTTCAGAACTTCTGAAAAAAGAAAAATTGATTGTATTTCTTTGAATTGTAATGACTTTACACAATGTTCTATGTTATTATCAAGTAAATTTTGTCACTTGTAAAAAATATTCCTTTTTTATGTTTTTGAAAATGGTTCCTCAATTTCCTAGACTTGTTGGGTAAAATGCTATATGCAGTTGCTCTGGCATAGCATGTTTTTTTTCACATTGTTGTTTGATGAATGTCTTCCCCAGCAGACAGAGAGCCATGAGGATAAGGATTATTTGTGTTGCATATCATCCTATCTCTGTGTTTCAAGCATAGTAGGGAGAGACTTAATAAATATTTATTACATGGAGTTTACTGAGAAAATTATAATTAGCTTTATTGCACTGACTCATTGTTTATCTTTTAAAGTATAAATAAAGGGTATATACATTAAAAAATAATACAAAAATACTCTTATGCATCTGAATTCTTTTACCCAATATTATCTTTGAAAGGTTCACCCAGTTATTGTGTGTAACAGTAGTGCATCCATTTTCATTGCTTCATAATATTCCATTTTAATCCATTATAATTGATTTATCCATTTTGCAATTGATAGACTGCTAGTATAATAGTCTATTTCTAGGTTATTAAAAATAAAGCTGCTATTAAAATGTATGCATCTCTGTTAAGTATATACATTGGATCAGAATTGCTGGGCCATATGATATATGGATATTGAGCTTTAGTAGATAGTTCCAAATAGCTTTCCAAAGTGGTTTTACAATCCCACCATCAATGTATGAGAATTCCAATTACTCCACATTCTCACCAATGCTGTTTATTGTTGGTTTTTAAAAATTTGGTCATTCAGTGGGTATATAATGATATGTTATTATGATATTAATTAGCATTTCCCCAAATACAAATGAGCTTAATCATTTCATATGCTAATGACCATTTCATTACCCACTTTTGTGAAATTCCTATTCAAATACTTTGCCCATTTTTCCATTGCTATATCTGTCCTTCCTTAAACTTTGTATCTGTATCCCTGTGGCTTGCCCATTCACTCTTATTGGTGTCTTTTCATGAAAAGAAGTTATTAAAATAATCTAACTTATTGATTAATATGGTCCAGTTTATCACTCTTCTCTTTTACTGGTACTACTAAAATTGGTACTTTCTGTATCCTATTTCAAAATCTTTTCCAAGATAATGAAGCTCTTCTATGCTATCTTCTAGAAGCATTATTATTCTGTCTTTCACATTAAGATCCACAACTTATCTGAAATTAATTCTTGGTCATGGTATAAAGTAGAGGTTACGATGTAGCTTTTTTCCATAGTTTTTTTTTCCAGTTGACCTCACACAATATATTGATATGAATACCCCCTTTTAAAAAATCAAAATGAGGGGCGCCTGGGTGGCTCAGTGGGTTAAAGCCTCTGCCTTTGGCTCAGGTCATGATCTCAGGGTCCTGGGATCGAGCCCGGCATTGGGATCTCTGCTCAGTGGGAATCCTGCTTCCTCCTCTCTCTCTGCCTGCTTCTCTGCCTACTTGTGATCTCTGTCTGTCAAATAAATAAATAAAGTCTTTAAAAAAATCAAAATGAAAATTGAATGTTGCTGGAATGGAGGGGAGTATAAAATCTCAGCTTTGGATTAAAAATTATTTCTGATGGGAAGATTTTAACTTGAAATTAAAGGGTTATAGCTTAAGGCCAGCAAGAAAGCCCTTGTTACCTAGGACTGGTAATGAGCCCTCCCATCTGGAAGGAGAATGGAGAAGCAACTGTAAAAATATAACTATTACCAAGCTGAATCTCATAAACTACCTGAATGGTTATGAATAAACTTCTGGTGATTATTACACCACCAGACCTTCCGAAGTTGAAGAAAATTATGTCTACCCTTAGACAACTGAGTATTTGCTGTGCAGATGACCCTCTGAGGAGAAGGGTGCTGGCAAACATTTGGGAAGAGAGTGATCTAATTTCTTTGAGTTATATGGATGTGTGCAACTGAATTATTTTTTTCTCATTTCAGGATTGCAAAGCCAAATAGAATTGGCTTTTGTTTTACCTATGGCTTTGGATTTCTGCAGTGCCAATCAGATTTTTGGCCAGGGGTTCCTTAATGTATGATCTGAAAATTATATGAATCACATGGGTCAGTTGTTCCTGATGTCTTATCCCTATTTCTTTTGGGAGGCTAGAAGACCGAAGCATCACATAGCTGGCCTTCTACTCACTCTCCCTACACTACTGCCCTCCAGTGTTGTCCCCTCCCAGACTTAATCCCTTCTCCTATATTTGCTTAAAGTTATGTTGGACAACTTCAGATACCATCCAAACATTTTTTTTAATTTTAATTTATTTATTTTTAAAGATTTATTTATTTATTTATTTGACAGACAGAGATCACAAGTAGGCAGAGAGGCAGGCAGAGAGAGGAAGGGAAGCAGGCTCCCCTCTGAGCAGAGAGGCCCGATGCGGGGCTTGATCCCAGGACCCTGAGATCATGACCTGAGCTGAAGGCAGAGGCTTTAACCCACCGAGCCAACCAGGAGCCCCTTAATTTTTATTTTTTTATTATATTCAGTTAGCCACTGTATAGTACATAATTAGTCCATGATGCAGTGTTCAGTGATTCATTAGTTAAGTGTAACACCCAGTGCTCATCACAGCACATGCCCTCCTCAATACCCATCACCCTACCACCCTCTCACCCCATCCTCCTCTCCTCTTAACCCCCCCAGATTGTTTCTCAGGGTTGATAGCTGCTCATAGTTCATCTCCCTCTATGATTTCTCCCCCTTTTGATTTCCCTCCCCTTCCCTATGGTCCTCTGTGCTATTGCTTATGTTCCACATATGAGTGTGGACTGTCCAAACTTTTGAGCACGTTTACCCCACCTCACATCAGCTTTCCTGCTTACTTCCTTCAAGCCCAGTTCCTTATCACTCCTTTTTTTTTTTTTTGCTATTTACGCTTGGTATAGTTTCCAGCACTCACCATGCTGACTCATGTCTCTGTACCTTTAGTTGTGATGTCCTCCCAGCCTGGACCACTCTTTCTATTTTCATCTCCCCACTGGATGTGAGATCCATAAACCTGAAAAAATCTATTAGTCACCAGAAAGCTCTTCTATGACTCAGGTGAACTGAATGCCTCATATCTATGTCTATAACCATACATACTACATGATATTGGAAGAGTCTGCTTATGTGCCCATTTTTCTCATGTTGCTTCCACATCTTGTTTATCTTTGATCCTCCAGTATCATGCTCAGTGCCTGGCACATTGTGGTGGTTCAATCCATCCATGTTGAGCACACACAACTGCAGTAGTACAAGAAATAACTTGCTTAGAAGGTCTTGCAACTGGGGCTAAGAACCAAGTGGATTGAAGTATTGTACTTAAGGCTGAGGCTGCCAGCCTTGGTTGAGGAATCTATGTCAGCCCAAACAACTACCCACTCCAGAGTCATGGAGGAGACTTGAAGCTCAAAAGTTTGGGACTTGAGCACAGGCTCCCAATTTATGAAATCAAAGCTCCCTTTGTCAAGGACTTATTTCTAAAATTGAATAAGGAAGTTTGAAAAGGCAACTGAATGTCCTCCATCTCATGTTTTCTTAAGCTAACAGCAGACGTATGACACATCCTTCAAATAACTGTGGTATTCTGAGGAAGTGTTTTTAAAAACACAGCCCTGCCAACAAGAGCACTCAGGGATCTTGTTTGTTTCTGAACATTAAAAGTAGTTAAAATTGGAGTGGTCAGTGAGTGTAGGCTCATACCGCACCAGTTCAATGGCCCTTTTAAAATAGAGATCTGCATCTTACAGACTACATTAGAAAATGTTTTATCCTAAAAGTGATCATAACTTTCAAAAATCCAACATAATTTTAAAAACATCATTCTAAATAATTTAGTTGGTGTCTAAACTTTTATAAAATTGCTGTGGATAATAACAAAAAGCAGCAAAATGACAGCTTAGCTCAATTATTAGTCTTACTATAGTTGTAACCTACAATAGTTAGAGAACTACCTAATATAGCAGCTTGGATCCAGAAAGGGCAAATGTTTTTGGCTGGGTTTTCTTTATTTACATCTGCATCATGTGTATTCTATGCCCCTTTCTGCTCTGCTATGTGTCCCAGGGGATCATGTGGACTGTATTACCCAAGCCTCCTTGACAACTGCCTTCTTTTTTTTTTAAGATTTTATTTATTTATTTGACAGACAGAGATCACAAGTAGGTAGAAAGGCAGGCAGAGAGAGAGAGGAGGAAGCAGGCTCCCCGCTGAGCAGAGAACCCAATGTGGGGCTCGATCCCAGGACCCTGGAATCATGACCTGAGCTGAAGGCAGAGGTTTTAACCCACTGAGCCACCCAGGCACCCCAGCCAACTAACTTCTGTTAAGGCTATTTCTATGCAAGCATTCACAGGGGATTGAAAAGTGCCAGGAAAGAGAGGTTGGGGTATTTCTTCTTCTGATTTCTCCATTCATCAGTGCCACGTTTCTGGCATGGCCGTGTCCCTCTGATACTATATTGCTCCTGCTGGGAATCTTCCCCTTCTGCCTTGTTCCATGGCTCCAGTAACATAGTTTTTTGTTGTCATTGCCCCTTCAGGCATAGGGGTGACAGTGGTTTTCCAATGACACTAGTCTCTGAATGCCTTCATATCCTTTGTTGGATTTCTTAACTAAGTCCATACCTCCCTCATTAGTCCCTTCATTAGTGTCCGTTATGTGATCCATCTTGTTGAATACAATTACCTTTCAGGATCCTAGATGACATAGGCTAAATTTAGTGTATATGTAGAGTCCAATACATATCACAGTTGAGGTAAGTCCCCCATTCCTCAAGGTAAGCATTGACCTAAAGGAGAAAGCAACAAAACCATTGTTTGTGATTCATTAACAGAGACTTATAATTCATCAAGTAGATACCAATGAAGCTCAAGGATAGGAAATACCTTTTTAAAGGAATTTTAAGACCTCATTCCCCTATAAGAGCTCCATGGATATAAAGGGGTGAAATAGCGTGGAAGTTTTAAGTCAAGGGATACACACACAAGAAGAAAAGTCTCACATTAACAAGGCAAAAGCCAAATAAATGACATCCATTGTTTACATAAAATATGGAGACCTGATGCTATCACTTGGTTAGGCTTCAATAACTATTCATCCCCTACAACTCTTATTATTGATCCAACAAAATTCAAATTATGGTTCCTTTGAAGAGCCATAAACATGCTACAAGACTGAGCATGGGAATTAGCCTTATTCTATTAGTGCCTACAGTGAATGGATGTAAACAAGAGTCAGGAAGCGAACTCAGGAGAGCTGAAAAAAGATTGGAAGCTAAACATGAAGAACATTTATATTCTTGGTAGAGTCCAAGTAAATATAAAGCTAGGTAGAAATGTACTAGAAAGAATGGTAAGGGTTGAGAATAAGTCCAGACTGGAAAGAGGATCTGAGTAATGGGTACCACTATCCAAGTAAGATATCTAGAAGGTAACTTTAAGAAGGGACTGGATACCAAACCCTTGCCTCATTCCACCAGGTTTTATATGCTTCCCTCGTAATGATTGAAAACAAACCCCACTGAAGATGGTCCAAAGACCCTAGCTGTGGTAGGATTAAAAAATGTTAAGAGAAAGGCAGTTTCTGTTAAGGGAAGAAGAGATCATTTGCAACCCAAAAAGAGTACTGTAGATTGACTCATTTAAAGAACAACTGAGTTATGTTTTTAAATTTTTAAAATTTATTTTTCAACACAGTGCTGCATTGGATCAAGATTTAGAGCTTCTAGGATAGATGTAAACTCAGCACGTTTCTTTTAAAAGGTACATGAAAAATTCTTTGGAATTACAGGAAAAAAATGTTTTAATAAAACCACTTCTCTACTCTTCTGCTTCCAGCTAAAATTAAGAAAGGGCTAGAATAATTTCTCACCAAAATATCCAAGTAGTGGACAAAATATATGAATCAACAATTTTTATGACAATGATATCAGGCAATATGAGACAGTGAGGTTTGAAAGAAGGGAAACAAATGAGGTGAGCTCTGTGATGGCCCCTACTTAGTGCCTTAAGAGATTTCAGGCCTCAGGGACAGGGAGCCTAAGTAGAGCCTGGCAAACTACCTGAGTTCAGGAGACAGAGCTGAGAGTTTAGTGAGACAGAGGCAGTTATAGTTAACAGAATCAAGTACCAGAAACAAGAGGGCTGCTCACGGAGGGAAACCTGGAAATTTGCCTACAAGGACCCTTTCAAGTATTCAGCTAGGTATCGATGAGTGGAAGCGTGTAAAGAAACTGCCTACAGCTGGCAAGCAATCATCTAAAAGGATTACAGGGAACAATACCTGGTGTTCACGCTGGGCTAGGAATTTTTCCTGTTGCTACCAGCCAGACTGGAAAACCTCATGATTTACAAGGCATTGGGTAATGTACACAGAAGTGTCTTGCATCAGTGGTGGGGAATAATTAGCCATAAACTGAATACAGATTTGCTCTGTCTAAAATGTCTTAAAAGCAAGCCCTAAAAAAATCAAACTATTTTCAATTAATTTTACTGAATCTTAGGGTAAAAGTCAGTCATATTTATAGGAATAAAAAAACATCCAACACCCAGAAAGGTAAAAATTTACCATGTCTGGCATTTAATAAAAAATTACCAATTTAAAATCATTGTTGATGTGTATCCTTTAAATGGATGAATTGACTAGTATGTTAATTACATCTCAATGAAGCTGTGAAAGTATTACAAAGCAGTAAAATAAGACCTATGATGAAGAGAGAAATCAATCAACTAAAACCAATCCAGAACTGACACAGACGTTAGAATTACGAGACAAGGACATTTAAAAATTATAACAATATTTCATATGTCCAAGAAGTTAAGTGGGAACATGGAATATGCAAGCTTCTACATATGACAACTATAATGTCTGAGATGAAAAATATACTGAATAAGAATAATAGCAAATTAGATCTCACAGGAAAAAAGATTGGTGAAATGAATTTGACATAGCAATGGAAAGTAATCCAAAGTGAAACAATTAAAGAAGGGGAGAAAAATGAACTCAGAATCAATCATATGTGGAACAACTTAAAGTAACTAAATATATGTGGAATTAGAGTCTTATAAAGAGAAAAGAGTGCAGGAAAATAATGTTTGGAGAAATAATAGTCAAAAATTTTACAAATTTGATAAAAATCATAAGCTCAGATCCAAGAATTGTAATAATTCCAACACCATCAGTGTGAAGAAAACAATACCAAGGCACATTATAAAAGACTTTGTCAGAACTAGCAATAAAGAGAAAATTTGAAAAGCTGCGAGAGAAAAGACAAACTACATACGAAGGAACAAAAGTAAATATGACAACAGATAAGCAGATTTCTTGTAAACAGTGCAAACAAAGACAATGGAGCAACATTTTTATTAATTTTTTATTTTTTTAAAGATTTTATTTATTTGACAGACAGAGATCACAAGTAGGCAGAGAGTGGGGGAAGCAGGCTCCCGCTGAGCAGAGATTTCCCCATGCGGGGGCTCAATCCCCGGACCCTGGGACCATGACCTAAGCCCAAGGCAGAGGCTTTAACCCACTGAGCCACCCAGGCGCCCCTGGAGCAACATTTTTAAAGTACTAAAAGAAAAAAATGAAACTATGAGCCTATAATTCTATAACTATTAAAATATCTTTGAAAAACTTTTTGAAATAAAGACATTTTTAGAGGTACAAATGCTGAAAGAATTCATTACCAGGAGACCTACTCTACAAGAAATACTGCAGGAAGTCCTTAAGGCAAAATACATACATACATACGTATATACATACACACATATCAGGTGGAAATATGGATCTGCAGTGTGGAACAAAGAACACAGAAAATGAAAACATGGAAAATACATGAAATTTTAAAAAATTTCCTTAGAAGAAGATAATTGAGTATTTAAACTAAAATAATAAAAGGGTGTAGAGCTTATATGTGTAAGTAAAATGCATGAAGACAATATCACCAAGACCAGGAAGGGAGAAATGAAAATATATTATTGTAAGGTTTTTATAACATGTTTGAAGTGGATATTATCATTTGAAAGCAGAATATAATAAGTTAAACAAATCCTAAAATAACTATTAAAATAAGTAATCATCTGACAATGGAAAT
Organism: Taxidea taxus jeffersonii; assembly: GCA_003697995.1. Lineage (NCBI taxonomy): Eukaryota > Metazoa > Chordata > Mammalia > Carnivora > Mustelidae > Taxidea > Taxidea taxus. Next base: position 55,244 of record ML097487.1, read on the forward strand.
AAAATGAAATCATTAAAAAAATCAGTTAATCCAAAAGAACATAAAGAAAAAGAAAGAAAAGAACAGAGCTCAGATGGGACATTAGAAAGCAAATATCAAGATAGTAGATTCAAATCTAAGCACATTAAAGATTTTATTTATTTATTTGCCAGAGAGAGACCAAAGAGAGAGCACAAGGAGGGGGGAACTGCAGGCAGAGGGAGAAGCAGTCTCTCTGCTGAGTGGGGATACCAATGTGGGACTCCATCCCAGGACTTTGGGATCATGACCTGAGCCAAATGTGTATGCTTAACAGACTGAGCCACCCAAGTGTCCAGTAAATCTAACCATATTAATAATTAGATGAAACTAAAAGATATGAGTTCCTCAGTAGAAAGGCAGAGGTTGTCAGACTGAATAAAACAGTAATATCCAACTATATTCTTCCTTTAAAGATGCAAGTAAGTTAAAGGTAAAAGACAGAAAAAGATATACTATGCTGATACTAATCCAAAGAAAGCTGGAGTGGCTATATTGGTCTAGATAAAGTAGATTTCCAAACAGAGCATATTACCAGGGATAAAGAAGGCCATTTTATCATGATTAAGAAATCAATTCATCAGGAAGACTTTGCCATCTTAAAAATTTATGCACCTAACGACAACCTTCAAAATACATGAAGTAAGACTAATAGAATTGCAAAAAGGAAAAGGTAAATCCACAATCATAGTTAGAGATTTAAATCTTCCCTCTCCAAATAACTGATGGAATAAGCAGCTAGAAAATCATCAAGGTTATAGATTTAAACAACATTTTCAGCCATCTTGACCTACTTGACATTTACAGAGCACTCCACCCAACAATAGCAAAATACACATTCCTTTCAAGTGCACACAGAATATTTACCAAGATAGATCGTATTTTGGGCCATAAAACAAGCTTCAACAAATTTTAAAGGATCTAAGTCATAAAAAGTATGTCCTCTGACCACAGTGGAATTTCCTTTAGAATCAATAATGAAAAGATCTCTGGAAAATCCCTAAAATTTTAGAAACTGAATAACACACATCTGGATAACCCATGGGTCAAAGAAGAAATTAAAAGAGAAAGTAGAAAGTATTTTGTACTGAATAAAAATAAAAGCACAACATAATAAAATTTGTGAGATATCAATTCAGCAGTAATTAGGGGGAAAGTTTATAGTGCTAAACACCAACATTAGGAAAGAAGAAAGGCCTAAAATCAATGACCTTATCTTCCACTCTAAACAACTAGAAAAAAGAGCAAATTACACCAAAATTAAGCAGGAGAAAGTAAATAATAGATATCAAAGAGGAAATCATTGATACAGAAAACAGGAATTAATAATAGAAAAAAATCAATGAAACCAAAAGTCATTTCTTTGAATAGATCAATAAAATTGATTAAACTCTAGCCACACTGATCAGGAAAAAAAGAGAAGACACAATTACCAATATTCCATCACCAGAATGGAATAGTAGACATCACTAGAAATTCTATAGCTGTTAAAAGGATAATAAGGGAATTTATAAACAATTTTGTTTCATGATATTCAACAACTTAGATATGACTGAAAATTGCTTGAAAGCTTATTCAAGAAGAAATAGATAACGTGGATTTCCTTCTATCTTGTAAGGAAATTGAATTTATAGTTAAAAAGTTTCTCACACAAGAAACTTTGGGCCAGGATAGCTTCACTGGTGAATTCTACCAAATATTTAATGAAGAAATAATTCTGATTCCACACCAACACTTTCCTAAAATTGAAAACAGTGAAATATGTCTCAGCTCATTCTGTGAGGCCACAATTGCCCTTATACCAAAACCAGACAGACATTACAATAAAAGAGAAAACCACAAAACAATATTCCTCATGCACACAGATGCAAAACTCAAAACAAAATTTAAAAAATATCAAATCTAACAAAATGTACTATATATAATGACCAAATGGGGCTTGTCAAAGTAATGCAAAATTGGCTTAACATTTAAAAAAGCATGAACTCAGTTCATCATATTACCAAACTTAAAAAGAAAAAATATGTGATCAACTGAATTGCCTTAGAAAAACATTTGACAAAATCCAACACACATTCTTAACTTTAAAATAGTCCAAAAAAATCAGGAAAATAGGAATAAAAGGAAAATTATTCAACCTGACAAAGAGAATCTACAAAAACCCTACAGCTGAAATCAGTAGTAAATAGTAGAAAATTGTTTTTTAAGATTAGGAACAAGACGGGGATGTCCATTTATACCACATCTATTCCACTGTGTAATGGAAGTTCTAGCCACAGCAATAAGGCAAGGTAAAGAAATAAAAGCATCCAGATCAGAAAGGAAGAAGTAAACTGTCTTTATCTGAAACATGATCATATATAAAGGAAACCTGATGGGATCTACAAAATAAATCTATTAGAACTAATAGGTGAATTTAACAAGGTTGTAGATTAAAATGTCAACCTACATAAGTCAAAGTATTTTTGATATTCAGTACTAGAAACAATAAAAAATTGAAATAAAAAATGATGCCACTTATAATGGCTTGAAAAATATTAAATACTTAGGGAAAAATCTAACCAAAAAAAGATGTGAAAAGTCTACATATAAAAAACTACAAAATATTGTTAAGAGAAATTGATGAAGCCCTAAATAAATGGAACAATCTACTGTGTTTATGGATTGGAAGACTAAATATCATTAAGATATCAATTCTCCTCTAATTGGACCACAGACTTAATACAATCCCATTGCAAATTTCTGCAGGCTTTTTGTAAAAATAGACAATTTGATTTGTATTTCCCTGATGCCGAGAGATGTGGAGCACTTTTTCATGTGTCTATTGGCCATCTGGATGTCTTCTTTGCAGAAATGTCTGTTCATTCTAAAATTCACATATATATGCAAAGAACTTCAAATAGCCAAAACAAGTTTAAAAGAGAACAAAAAGCATGGAAGATTTACACTATTTTACTTCAAGAGTTATTATAAAGCGAGAGTAATCAGTACAGTATGGCATTTGTGTAAAGACATACGAATAGGAACAGAATAGAGAAACTAAAATAGCACACATATATGGTCAATTTTTTTAAGTGCTAAAGCAATTCAGTGGGGAAAGGATCATCTGTTCAACAAATAACAGTGGAATAATTGGATATCAATATTTGTTATTTATATGCAAGAAAACCTCCAACCCAGATCTCATATCACATACAAAAATTAATTCAAAATAAATTATAGACTTACATGTAAAACCTAAAACTATAAGATTTTTAGAAAACAAATTTAGGAGACAGCCTCCATGAGCTTGAATTGGGCAAAGATGTCTTAGATGTGACCTAAATCAATGATCCATAAAAGAAAAAAAATGATATCTGGAACATCATCAATGTTAAAATTTCTGCTCTTATGAAGGCAGTGTGGAGGTTCTTCCAAAAGTTAAAAATAGAACTACCTGTGATCACACTATTGGGTATTTACCCAAAGAATATGAAAACAATAATTTAAAAAGATATATGCACCCATATGTTTATTGCAGCATTATTTTCAATAGCCAAACTATGGAAGCAGCCCAAGTGTCCATCAATAGATGAATGGATAAAGATGATGTGGTATACAGAGACAATGGAACATTACTTTGCCACAAAAAAGAATGAAATTTTGCCATTTGCAACAACATGGATGGATGTAGAAAGTATTATGCTAAGTGAAATAAATCAGAAAGAAATATACTATATGATTTCACTAATACATGGAATTTAAGAAACAAAACAAATAAACAAAGGAAAACAAAAACAAAAACAAAAAACAGGCTCTTAACTATAGCAAGCAAACAGATGGCTACCAGAGGGGATGTGGGTGGGGGAATGGGTGAAATAGGTGATGGGGATTAAGTACACTTATCTTAATGAGCACTGGGTAATATGTGGAACTGTTAAATCACTATATTGTACACCTGAAATTAATATAAGTACACTGGAATTCAAATTTTAAAAAATAAAATAACTTAAAAAGAAATTTAAAAAAACTTTATACTTTTTACAAAGACCCAGTTCAAAAATTAGGCAAAAGATTTGAACACACACTTCAGGAAGATATACAGATAGCAAATAAGCTCATAAAAAGACACTCAACATTTTTCACAATTAGGGAAATACAAATTAGAAACACAATGAGATACCACTGTACATCTATTCAAATGAATAGTATTAAAAAGACACACCATAGTATGTTTACAGCAGCTTTATTTGTAAGGGTCAAGAACTGGAAACAGCTCTAATGTCTATCAACAGGTAAATGTATAAACCGTGATATATCCATAAAATGAAATATTACTCAGAAATAAAGAAGAATAAATACTGATACACACTACAATATGGATTTCAAAATAATCATGCTAAGTGAAAAAAGCCAGATAAAGAATGAGTACATGCTTATTTATGATTCCATATATATCTATATGATTTATGATTTTATATATATCTATAGTTATAGATATATATATATAAAATCTTAGAAAAGGAAAAACTAACCTGTATTAACGAAATACAGATCCATGGTAGCATGAGGATAAGTTTTTGTGAGCGGAGGGTTTGGCAGGAAGGAAAGATTACAAAGCGACGTGGAAAAATTGTTGGGGGTGATAGATGTTTGTTATCTTGATGTGGTTAGATGTTGTTGATGGTGTCATGGGTATATACATATGTCAAAACTTATTAAATTATGTACTTTAAATATGTACACTCCATTTGCATATCAATAATGCCCCCAATAAAGCTGTTTAAAAATAAAAAAGAAAAGGAGAAACAAAACTCACTGCTCTATAGCATCTCTCTTCTGACACAGTGGATGCCGTGTGTGCTAATATGTATTTATCCTATGGTAACTTTACAGCATGAGGTTGTAAGCTCCCTGAAGGTAGGGATAGTGTTTTATACACTATCATTATTATTATTATTATTTTAATTTCCAGAGTATATTGGTCTAAGAACTGGCAGAAATTGATGAAATACTCAGATTGGGTAATTTAAAGAGATTTTAATAAAGGGACTTTTTACCAAGATGAGGTCAAGATTTAGGGATCTCACATATGACCTCGTGAGGGGCAGGTTAGAGTGAAGTGTTGTTACCACCCTTAGTCCTGAGAGGGTGAACAGAAGATGTGCTTACCAGAACCTGGACTCAGAGAGAGCTATGTGGAAAGGACTGTGACTTTCAGTAGGGGGATACAGTCAGCCTCAACAAGCCTACAGTAGAAAAGCTGACTGAAGTCTCCAATCTCCAGCTGATGCTTTCCATTGGACAAAGCCAGCTGGAAATAGAGCACAAGGAAGACCATATCATCTATACAGGTCAGTTTCCTGAGACAGCAGGGCACAGAAGAGTGGAGGTGCAAATGGAGATAGGTAGCACAGGGGGTATCCAGAATCATGTTGAATATGTGCTCACTTTGCAAATTCTTCTTATCTGATTGATGAACTGTTGATTTAAAAAACTTGACAAAACCGTCATATTCTTCTTTAGAAAAATGACTATGCCTTGGCATTTGAAAGCACTTCTTTTTCCGGACCATCTGCAAATTCAGTTGGCAGTTCTTTTCTCACTCTTGCCTCCTCTGCCCTTCGAATTTCATTAAAATTATGCCAAATAAAAATTTTCCAAAATTATTTCTTGATTTTTCTTCTAAACTCTTCTTTCAGAACAAAGATGTTTAGGTAAAATGTAATCTTTGGTTAGAACTCTAATTTTTTAAAGTGTCCTTCTAAAGATGTTTCCATATGTAAAAAAAAATTGGGAAGCTCTTAATTAAACAAAACTAAGTCAATTTATGCTGAAATTTCTTAGTGTTCTTTTTTTAAAAATTATTTTTATTAACTATAATGTATTATTTGCCCCAGGGGTACAGGTCTGTGAATCATCAGGCTTACACATTTCACAGCACTCACCATAGCACATACCCTCCCCAATGTCCATAACCCAACCACACTATCCCTACCCCCCACCCCCCAGCAACGCTTTTTGTTTGAAATTTCTTAGTGTTCTTAAGACAAAACTGCTTGGGGCGCCTGGGTGGCTCAGTTGGTTAAAGCCTCTGCCTTCGGCTCAGGTCACGATCCCAGGGTCCTGGGATTGAGCCCCACAAGGGGCTCTCTGCTTGGTGGGGAGCCTGCTTCCCCCTCTCTCTTTGCCTGCCTCTCTGCCTACTTGTGATCTCTGTCTTTCAAATAAATAAATAAAATCTTTTAAATAAAAAGACAAAACTGCTTGATGACTCTCCTGGAATAGGCAAAAGACATAGAATTAACCAAGTTTATTTGACCAGATTTTTTTTTTTTAATTTTGAGAAATTAGTGCTCCATGGATCTCACTGTGGGATACACAAGAAACACATGAACAAAGAGGTCAACAGTGATCCCAGGACTGGCCCATTCCTAGATAAACAGAAGAGGGTAGAAATTGCCAGGGTTCTTGTAATGTCAAATATGGATGAAGATGTAGGGCAGGGTCTTGAGTGGGTGAAGGCAGGTCCCTGGATAGGTGCTCGGTCAGCAGTCAGTAAAATAAAATCACAACTGCAACATGGAACTTCATATTCCAGGCTTACTCAAGAGTGAAGCAAGTTTTGTTTCTTTGGTTCATCCTTGGAAAAAGACACAGGAAATGCACATTTGACAATAGTGGTAAGAAGACAGCAAAAGTAAGAAGATAATTATTTTATTTCCTATGAAAGATAGGTCCCAAATTACCAAAATCTAGAATATTTCCTTGGCAGTCCCTCCATCCATTCTACCAGACAATCATAACTACATGAAATAATTGTTAGACAACATTTAGTATTCCATTAGTTGATAAGAATGAACTGAAGTGTTTTTAAGCAGTTTATTCTATAGCAACTATGGAGTCAAAGAAAACACCATCCCCTGCACCCCCCCCCCAACTGATTCTCTACCAGTAGGGTACTCGAGGTGTCTATACATCTATATATACACC
>ML097487.1:62633-112476 GCA_003697995.1 Taxidea taxus jeffersonii
TTTAAAGTTTTTATTTATTTATTTGACAGAGAGAGAGAGAGAGAGAGATGACAGAGAGAGGCAGGCAGAAAGAGAGGGGGAAGCAGGCTCCTTGCTGAGCAGAGAGCGGGATGCCGGGCTCCATCCCAGGAGCCTGAGATCATGACCTGAGCCAAAGGCAGAGGCTTAACCCACTGAGCCACCCAGGTGTCCCTCTAGGTATATTTTGAAAGATAAGATTCAGTTAAATAGGACTGCATATGAAAGAAGACAGTTTCAAATCAAATATTTTTATTGAGGTATAATTGACAAATAATATTATATTAGTTTCAGGTATACAACATAATGTTTTGATATTTGTATATGTTGCAAAATGATCACTACAATAAGTCTGGTTACATCTATCATTGTATATGGTTATACATTTTTTTCTTGTGATGAGAACTTTCAGATTTACTCTCTCAGCAACTTTCAAATATGCAATACAATATTATTAACTATAATTGCCATGATGTATGTTACATCTCCATGACTTATTTATTTTATAACTGCAAGTTTGTATCTTTTGACCCCCCAAAAATATTAAATCAAATATACTAATGTTCCACATCAATACAATAAATTATGAATTACACATTATAGGCAATTGGTATGAAAGATATTTTGGAAAAGAGAAAACAACATGAACTACTGTCATCAAGGAAAGCTTCCTGCAGGAGATGTGTAAAAAGGAGACTAACCACCTGACCACCCCCAATGCACACAAAGCTGTCTTCCGGTTGCCTGGCAATGAGAAGAATGGGCGTGGTGGCTCCTCCTCCCTCCATCTGATGGAGCTGCTTAAGGTCTCAGTTTACCAAAAAGTATCCAAGTGGTATCAGTGAGGACATGCAACCCCCTGAAAAGCTGATGCCCAAGTTCGTACTCTCTATAACCTCCCAGCTTCTGAATGTTCGCTCTCATACTTGACCTACAGAGAGGTGAAGTGGGATGAGCACCTGAGTACTTTTCCTAAGCCATAAATCCTAATGTGTCTCATCATGCCAGGTGCAAGCATTCCTCTCTGTGGGATGTCGAGAGGGTTTGGGGACTGTTGTAATGACCTGTGAGATCCAGCTTGCACCATGCTGATTCCTGCCTCTTTTCCTGAGACTTCCACTCAAGAAGTTCTCTCGTTCATCTTTATTCCCCATGTAAAAAATGCATTTTTAAAATTTATCTACATAGTACAGATCATATTTTCTTTCAAAGGGCAGCAGTAATGGCAGTTTAAGGGGAAAGAACTACTGTACTGCCCAGTACCTAAGTTAACATAACCCAGTGGTATTAGAGACCAGTAAGTGTGGATTGGATGCCACTAGGTTACAATCATGTCCTGTGAGCATGATTTCTAAGTGGCACAGACTTTTAGTGACATACTGTTCCCTAGCCCAATTCCTTCTCAGTTCTGGCTCCTTTAGACTAACATTTTCTCCTCACAGTCATGAAATCATGGACTATTAGAGCTGGAAGGAAGGTTAGAAAATATCCAGCCTAAGAACCCCATTTGGAAGACAGGAAACTCCAGTTTAGAGAAATTAAGCGACCTAAATAAGGCAAAATGGGTTCTCCTGACTCCCAGTCCAGCGTTCTCTCTACTGGGCAACACAGAGACTTGAACTGAAAGAGAAACAGATGTAAACAGAGAAGAACTCAATGCATTATCATGAAATGGTAACTTGAAAGTCACCGATGAAATATAAAAAATAAAACAAATGAACAAGCAAAGAGAAACTGACTCATAACAGAGAATAAACTGGTGGTTGCCAGAGGGAAGGAAGGTGGGGGGTAGGCAAAATAGTGAAGCAGATTAAGAGGTACAAACTTCCAGTTATAAGATAAATAAGTCACAGGGGTGAAAAGTACAACATAAGGAATAATACTGTAATAATATTGTATGGTGACAGATGGTGACCACGCTTACTGCGGTGTGCACTGAGTAATGTATATAATTATCAAATCACTATGTTGTACACTTGAAACTAATATAACATTGTATATCAACTATACTTGAATAAAAAAGTAAAATTATCCTACTCAGGATCACAAAATTTAAAAAAAAAGAAAAAAGGAAAAGAAAATCATCTAGTTGTATGTAGAGGTACACACTAGAGGTATATACAAGAGTTTTGCCAACTCTTTTATATTCCTCAGGGTTGCCCTTAAGAACATCCTAATGAAGATATCTTAGAAATAGAAATGTTTAAAAATGGTAAAAGAAAAGTAAAAAAAAAATTACGGTTTTCTTGATTTAACAAATACCTGGATTTTCAGGATGGTAATTCCTATCTTCCAGACAGTGCATTGTGCCATAATCCTAGAAAGACTTCCTATCAACTTCACCTTTAAGGGGAAAATATGGACAGATCACTGAAAAAAGTACCGCCTTGTCCATTATATCAGGACACATTTGTCCAATCTGTGTATGTAATGGAGGGGACAGCAGTAGCCTTGGTCTCTGTTGCTCTATAGTACTAAGAGGGAACAAAAATTCAGTCGCATATAGAAAGGAAAGAACTATAAGATGAACAGTAAATGGCTTTTTTCCCTGATTGTATATCCTATATCCTACTCCTCTGGAGTCAGTCTCCCTTTCTCAATCCCAATCCCTCTATCTCTCTTTCTCCCTCTTTCTCTTCCTCTCCCTTTCTGTCTTCCTCTCTCTATGTCCCTTTCCATCTCTGTCTCTCTATATTCACATGTGCATATACTGTATCCCTCTGTCCTCAACATAACCTTGGCCTGTCTATAACCAATCACATCAATCTAAGTGTCAAAGCCCCTAGTTTTTACATAAAGTGTGGTTGACAACAGTACTCTATCCTTTAGGATCTCCTAAGCACTCTCGGCTTGAACAGTGATCAGAGCAGTAAAACCATCCACAGTGGTTGCAGAAGTCTGAAAAGGCATGTGAATGGAGTTACTTTCTACCTCATCCATGTCTCCTAGCACCTATGCCTTTGGTTAACAAGGGCCTAAAAAGAAATTACAGATTTCACAGTGTGACAGCACATTTATTCTGTCATGTGATTCTCCCAAGCACTGTATGAGATAAGATTTGGGCAGGCAATAGCCCCATCTCACAACAGGGATAGCTAAAGCCTAGGGAGGATAAAGTGACTAACCTAAGGTCATCTAGATGCTTAGCAGCTAGTTAACTGAGCTGAATACAAGATCCCATAGTTCCTCCAGGTGCTTTGCAGGGTCTTCAAAATAAGGTATTGGCCAAAGTCAAGACCTCAGAGTCTGTGGATTTGCTCCAAAGCCAGGTGTGACTTATATGGCTGTTGGAACGGAAGTGAAGGAAGACCCCATGATCATTTTTCCAATGCTATCCCTACCATTTCTACAACTGCAGAAGAACAATCCTGGGAAACCCATTTTAAAACTACTCTACAAACTTGCTCTGGGCATTTCTAGAAAGAATTGTTCACCAAAGAAAACTTTTGCTATTCTCATTTATTTATAACTGAGGAAGACATAGAGACTCTGATGACCATCATATGGTCTGTTTACAGATTGTGGGGGGAGCTTAGGGAAAAGCATACCTTTAAGCCTTGACAGAGCAATAAACAGAAAGCTCAAACTGTGCTCCACAATCTCTCTGTGGGATATGACCTGTAATTTTCATTAAAGAAAGAGCAAATGTTGGGGTTTTTTTTTGCTGCCTTTCAACAGGTAATTTGCTCTTAGTCAAAGAGATTGTGGCTAAAAATGTCCTGTGCTTTTGAAATTCACAATCTGCCAGACAATAGTCTCACAGTGCTATGAACACCAGAGTGAGAACAAGAAGTCCTTGGACCTCCCTCCCCTGTGCTCTCCTCCTTTTTCCTCCTCTCCCCAACACCCCCCTGCTTCTTCCACCTGCCTTCCCTACTGCTTCCCAGCCCCAGAGGCTGCTTTTGCATTAACTCTCATTGCCTTCACAAAGTGTCCCACTGTCATTCCAACAATGACCAGTGTCACATGTGAAATATCAGCTACCTTGATCTGATGAACTCCAACTTCAAAAACAGCCATTAAAAGAATTCTCTTGTCTGCTAACTTTCTGTCAAGAGAATAAGATGTAAAATCATTTTCTTTTTCATGGAAATGTTACTAGGCTGTGGGTGTCAACAGAGGAAGTCTGCTGCATCCCACAGTGACTGGAAAGAAAACCTCCCTCCTCATCAGCAAAGAAAGCTGCCGGGAAACTCCTCACCCACCAGAATGGCAGTCACCTCCCATGTTCGTTTGGTAGGCTTTTTAAATTAGGAGCATTTGTTCCAGAGTTGTGGATAAAAGGGAACTAGTTGGGTTACTACCCACTTTCACAACAAAGTAAACTTGACTCAAAGAAATTACAATGGCTAAAGTGATCTCAACCCTTCTAATACATATGCCAGCCTTCCTTAGCATTCAGTTACGTGGTACCAATAAACAGACCCCTCCTTCCTCCTTCCTCTTGGAGAATAAACAGCATATGCTGCCAGACACTGGCTGTTCCCACCTCAACAAGGAACACCAAATGTCCCAGTGCTTCAGTTCTCTCAGGTTGGTTGAACAGTCATTGGAGGTACCTAACAAAGAGGGCATCTCAAAGAAAGAATTTCATTTGACTCTTGAAGAAATCAAGTATCTTCAAACCCAAACTTGAACTCTGTGATTGAGGGATTGTGATTGTTCTCTTACTAAATTAGGTAGTGGTGGACAAGACAAAAACCCACGAGACAAATTGCATTTCCCTCCAGGCACCTAGGTAATCCCACCAGGTAAGGGCTGTGTTTGTACAAGGCGCCATTTCTCAAAAGGTCTTCCGCCTGCTCAGAAACATCTGGAGCAACTATTGAAGTGTGTAAAATGTGGACCTTCCAAATGGTAACATCTGCATCTAAACAAGTGTTCCAGGTAATCCTCATGCCCACTCAAGTTTGAGAACCACTGGTCTAGATTAGGGAAAGATAGGCACAGATCCAGGGATTCCATCTATGTCTGACTGAGTTATTTTTAGGCATGAATCACAGAGGAAAGAAGAATTTTGAAAGCATGCCAACTCTATATGCTTTCTACATAATTTTTTTTAAATTTAAAACATCGCATATTAAATCAACATTTCTAAAAATAAAAATTCAACTGGGTAAAATTTAAAGATCTTATTGGCTTTATTCAATGATTTATGAATTGGGCCCCATCCGATCTAGCAGATAAAAAGGAGCTCCAGGGAGCTGTACAAAATGACTTTTATAGGGAGAGGAGAATGGAAACAAAGAAGTTACACTGGACAAAAAGGCATGGTTTTTATTACAAGGTCACTTTCTTTTAGGGGTGGCAGGGGGTCAGTCAGGCAGATTACCTAACTAGTGCTGGTCAGGTGATTCCTGATTGACTGGCTTAAGATTCCATTTTTGGGAGACCCGAGACTATAATTAAATTAAATCTCAGTTTGGTGATATGGGGTTTAGCATAAATGACTCCATTTGGGGCCCGTTGTCTTTTTTTTTTTTTAATTAATGGCTACTTAAATGCAAAAGATACGTTAGACAAAGACAAATGCTCAAGTGTTACTTAGACATATTTGCTGTTAGACAGAATTACTTTAAATTTCTGCCTACATACTCATCCAATCTTATCTCACCCATAGGCAGTCTTTGGACTTATTCCCAGATCTGATTTCCGTGCTTTGGCTTTGACCTTATCCCAGCTGCCTGCTTTGGGGACTCAGATCCACTCCCTTCACTTCCCACCCTTCTTCCAAGAATTTCTTCTCCCATCAGTGTTTATCCTTATAGAGCAGCAGTTCTCAAAGCATAATCTGTGGAAACTTCAGGGTCCCTGAAACCCTCTCAGGGGATCCATGAGGTCAAAACCATTTTGATAACAAAACTAATGTTATTTGCCTTTTTCTCTCTTACTCTCTCTTGAGTGTACAGTGGCATTTTCTGGAGGCTACATGACGAGTGATGATGCCATCACTCTGATGACTAATGGAATGCATTTAAGGGTATTCTTCCGTTTTAAATTTTTCTTTTTTAATTTGTAGTGTGGTAAATGTCAATAGATATAACATACATAAACAAAGGCTCCTTGGAGTTCCATTTTTATCAATGCAAATGAGTCCTACAACCAAATAATTTGAGAACTACTGCTATGGAAAATGGAGTCACATTTCCATCAAGATATGCCACACTTTGTATATTCAGAATTCTTGGTCTTTCCACTCAGCTGCCATCTTCCCAATGATCAGTCAGTAATTAGTTTCTGACTGCCTACCATGTGCCAGGCACTGTACATGCAGCAGTTTAAAGAAAGAGGGAAGGAAGGAAGAATGAAAAGAAAGGAAAAAAGACAAAGAAACAAAGAACAAAGAATCAGCTTCTTCATGAAATTTCTAGCCTTGGGTTGTTCTATCTACAGGTAGTATCACAACCATCCATAAGTAATTTAAACTTAAATATGGGTTGTGGCCAGTTATTTGTATTTCCAAAAGCTCCCCAGGTGATTCTAATGCATAGCTTTAGTTAAGAAAAACATCTAAAATAATTGCTTCCAAAAATTGCCTCTTCCTCATATAACTACACTTATGGGAATTTATAGTCCCTATAAATACCCAGCTTGAGGCCATAGGAAGAAGCTTGGCCAAGTGAATAAAGTGAGCATTGTGGGATTCAGCCAGTAAATGGTAGAACAAGGCAGGCAAGAAACATTGGGTATTCAAAATCTTCCAATAAGATAAGATTGAGGGACCAAGATTCAAGGGAACCATGGAAAGCAAGGAAGGGCTTGAGTTCCCAAGGACAACCAGAATTGAATAAGACTTCAGTGCAAGAACCAAGACAGGGGCCTTAGCTCTGGAACTTGAGCAAAAAGAGATGTCAATTAGGCAAAAGGCCAGGTATTAAAGCCAGGCACACAAAGAAGACAGAGTTCCACACTGAGCCTTTTAAATTTTCTCTAGATGCAGATTTGGTTCTAGAAGATGGGAAATGGAATTGAGAGTGGGATAACTGGCAAGAAGGTTTTCAGATGAGTGTGGAAGACATAAAAAGAGGAAGCAGGCAAATCACCAAGAAGTAAGTGTTGATCATTCAAAAACACTTGAAAAGGGAAAAGAAACGTGTGGTAAGAAACCATAGAAGTATATCTTTAGTTCAGTTTAGTTCAGTTTAGTCCTGATTACCTAGGACTCACATCTTGGTATACCTTTGTCACCTTGATCCTAAATACTACAAAGCATTTTCTGATCTAATCTGGGCTTTATATACAAAATCAGTTTCTCATAAAAGTTATTTATTTTCTTAAGTTGATCCCCTGGTCCTAGGTTGTTTCTTTTTAAAGATTTTATTTATTTATTTGTTAGAGAGAGAGAGAGAGAGCGAGCACAGGCAGACAGAGAGGCAGGCAGAGGCAGAGGGAGAAGCAGGCTCCCTGCCCAGCAAGGAGCCCGATGTGGGACTCGATCCCAGGATGCTGGGATCACGACCTGAGCCGAAGGCAGCCACCCAACCAACTGAGCCACCCAGGCGTCCCTCTAGGTTTTTTTTTTTATTTGACTTTTTGATCTAAGTTTAATTTGTTGTTATAATCAGGATCCATTTCATTAATATCTTATTATGTTTACATTTATTCTCAGTTGAATTTCATATACCAGGCTCTCAAAGTTTCATTCAAAGGGCACCCCGGGTGGCTCAGTTGGTTAGGTGTCCGACTCTTGATTTTGGCTCAGGTCATGATCTCAAGATCCTGAGACTGAGCTCAGTATTTGGCTCCATGTGGGCTACCTGTGGAGCCTGATTAAGATTATCTCTCTCTCCCCCTGCCCCTCCTCCCAGCTCACCTGCATACACACTCTATCTCTCTTTCAAAAGAAAAAAAAGTTTACATTCAGAATGCTGCAAAATGGGGCACTTGGGTGGTTGGATCATTAAGCTTTTGCTTTCAGCTCTGGTCATGATCCCAGGGTCCTGGAATGGAGCCCTGAGCCCCACATGGCTTCGGGTTCACTGCTCCACAGGGAGTGGGCTTCTCCCTTTCCAACTCTCCCTGCTTGTGTTCCCTCTCTTGATGTCTCTCTCCATCAAATAAATAAATAAAATCTTTTTTTTAAAGAATGTTGCATAATGTTTTCTCTTTAAAATAGTATACATTTAAATAATCAGTTGGTAGAAAGGCTTTCAGAATTTTATGACTTTGGACAGAGTGTAGAGTAGCACACTTATAGGGATATTTTATGTTTATTTCACAGAGCACCTGGCCCTACCAGAGCCATTTTCTAATTAACTGGCCAATTGATCTAATCAAACCAAGATGGTATCGTCTGAGTAATTCTGTGGATACAGTGCTTACACTCTAAGTATATCCTTAAGAGGAATTCTTCCCTCAGGAAAGAATGGCTTAATTTTTAAAATCTGTGTCCAAATGTATCATGAATAATATTGCTGATCCTGCATAAAGAGCAGCCAACTGTATGGGTTGGAGACACATGACATTGTTGGTACAGAAATAGATATCCAACTTATAAAATTGTCATTGAAGGAATGAAACTCTTCTTCCTAACTCAATGCATCATACATAGCTATTTATTAAACTCAAGTTTCTTACTAGGTAAAGTTAGATGGATCTTCCAATACATCAGTTCATGCCAATGAGTCCACTTTGGGAAGTATATGTTTAAAATCCAAAGTTTTCTCTCTAACCACTGAATATACTCTTTTACCCCCTTTTTCCCCCTCATTTTTTCGACCACATTTTACATTTTATTTCAAATCCTTCCTCCTCTTTCTCTAATTTCTCTCCTAATGCTAATAATTAGAATTCTTTTATTTTCCATCACCCAAAGTAGCTTTCTCTATTGAACCCACAGCCAAACACTTACTCTCTTATTCCTCCATTCATTCAATCAATCAGCAAATATTTATAGCATACTTTGTATGCACCAGGTTTTAGTTATTATCTATGTCTTCTCTTTTAGGCCTCCTCTTCCCTTTTCCTACCATTTTCCTACACCCCATTCCCACCCCCTCCCAACAAACACATACTCACATATGCATGGTGAGGGTTTTATAATTAAAATCGAATACATCTCATTGAGATCAGCTACATTTTTCTATTATATATAATAGATGTCTTCCTTCTGGTCCTGCATGTCACCATTTCTTTGGGACCTTTTATCCCATGGCTAAAGGATTTCAATCCTTTTCTCTATTTGAGCAGAATACTGGGTCCTTAACACCATGACCAAATACTCTGAGGCCAGTCCTTCCATTAAACAATTAAAAAAAAAGATGGAAAGGACTTTAGAAACCCTATTCAGAGCACAGCAGCGCAGGAATTTGTACAGCATTTTTTTTGACATTTCAATAATCCAAACAACTGAAGTTTACATTTCTGGCCCCTTATGTAGGTTTACTTTAATTTGAGAGGTGCACATAAGTTGATTTTTAAAAATTTAATAAATATTTCTTGAACACCTCTTATGGGCCAAACACTGTGCAAGCACTGCAAAACCAAAACAAGTCAGACCTGAGTTCTGTTCTCAAAAACACAAACTAGTGAGTCAGAAATATAAACCATTGACTGTAATGTTTCAGAATGAATATTAAGTTAGAGGAGCACATATGAGCAAGCCATTATTGATGGCTGTGATAGGAGTAGAGGATAAAGGCAAAGAGTCAAAGATAGAACAGAGAGAAAGTGATGTTTGAATTGGTGCTTGACAGATGAGTAGGAATTTTTCAGGAGTAAAAAGAGTAAGAGGGAAAAGGAAATAGATTTTAAAACTACCTTGGAAATGGCTTGTTTTCAGAAGCTAAGAGAATAGAGGGGGTAGATTATTTGATGAGGTCAAGAGTGGTCTCAATGACATTTCCACACATCAAAACATTAGCTGCCTCTCCCCCCTCCCAGTTTTCTTTGTTTTACTCATTATTGCATTTCAGTGCATCACCTCTAAGCAAACTGTGACACACAAAGACTTCTATCTATAATGGACTTTAAGGACTTTCTTTAGCTGACCCTTTTCAGTGTACAACTCTTATTGTCAGAGAATCTACATGTTGTAACATTTTGAGCCTATCCTATTCCATGTTTATCAAATTCATGCTTATCAAATTTGAAGACTACAGTAGATTAGCAAATGTATCAGGATGACAGATTTGGGGGTCCAACATGAATTCAGGCTAGAATTATGAGACAGATCCAATGAGAAGAAAGATAATAAAGAGTATCTAAATTTCCTGAATTTGGCTTCATGAAGCCAACTTATAGGATGACAGTAGAGGATGAACAGACTCAAGTGTGGAATGATGTAGATTGTTTCCATTATCTCTAAGCTCAGTATACAGCAATAAGGAGAATCTTCCTGAAATACCTAACAAATGTTAATTTATCAGAACTCCATACCATTCTGGAATAGTCGGACTACCCCTGGAGTGTTGTACCCCTTTCTGGAAAGCACTTTTTCAAGATGCTACACAAAATGGGGTAGGCCCAGGACAGAAATCATGGTGTGATAAAGGGTGAAGAAATTACATCACAAGATAAAAAAGAGTCAAGGGCCAGAGAAATCAGAATAAAGAAGAGAGACCAGTAATCATCTTCAACTATGTAAAGTGTGTGTGTGTGTGTGTATTTTAAATTTCTATATGACAAAACTAAGAGCAAATGGTGGACATTTCAGGAGATTATTTTTGGAAAAGAACATTGTATGAACTTTATTATATTTCCATATATGCTAAGATCTCCTTTTGTGTTCTTTAGGCTGCCTACAAATGCATTACATTAGCCCTGTACCATTACTACACTGTTTTTTATTATTTAATCTTTTTATTATTCTACTTTATCTCTTCTTTTAACTTTGTAGTTATACCTATTAACATCAACATTTTAGTGATTATCTTAGAAATTATAAATTTTTAACTTCTTACAGTCTACCTTTAATCAATACTTTTACCATGTTCTCAATACAAGAACTTTACAACAGCTTGACTCTGTGTACTCCCTCCTTCACCAATTTTGCTGTTGTTGCTACTTATTTTACTTCTGCATATTTTCAAAACTCCACAAGACATTGTCATTATTGTTGCTTAAACAACAGTATTTTATACATGGCCACATATTTACTTCTTTTGAGTGTTCTTCCTTCTTTCTTGTACCTCTGTGCTTCTATCTGGGATCATTTTCCTTCATACTGAAGAACCCTTAATGTTTCCTGTAGTGTGAGTCTGCTGATGATAAAATCTATCAGGTATGTTTGTCTGAAAACATTGTTATTTTGCCTTCATTTTTTTTATTTAAGCTTTATTTAAACATATAATGTAACCCCACCACCCTCTCCCAACCCCTCTCCCCCCCACCCCCCTCAGTTTGTTTTATGACATTAAGAGTCTCTTTTGGTTTGTCTCCCTCCCGATCCCATCTTGTTTCATGTTTACTTTTCCTACCACCTTAACTCCTACCCCCGTTGCATCTCCACTTCCTCATATCAGGGAGATCATGTGATAGTTGTCTTTCTCCAGTTGACTTATTTCGCTAAGCATAATAGAGAGCCCAGAAATAGACCCTCAACTCTATGGTCAACTAATATTCGATAAAGCAGGAAAGAATATCCAATGGAAAAAAGACAGCCTCTTCAACAAATGGTGTTGGGAAAATTGGACAGCCACATGCAGAAAAATGAAATTGGACCATTTCCTTACACCACACACGAAAATAGACTCAAAATGGATGAAGGACCTCAACATGAGAAAGGAATCCATCAAAATCCTTGAGGAGAACACAGGCAGCAACCTTGCCTTCATTTTTTGAAGGATGTTATCTCTCTGCATAAAATTGTACTTTGGCAGTTTGATTTTTTTTCTTTCAGTACTTCAAAGATATAATTCCATTATCATCTGACTTCCACAGTTTCTCTCTTTTTCTTTTTTTTTAGTTGAAGTACAGTTGACATACAATATTATATTCATTTCAGGTGTATAAGATAGTGATTCAACATTTATATGCATTACAAAATGATTACCATGGTAAATGTAGTCACCATCTGCCACCATGCAAAGTTACTACAATATTATGGACTATATTCCCTATGTTGTACTTTTCATTCCCCTGAATTATTTATTTTACAACTGGAAGTTTGTATCTCTTAAACCTCTTCAGTATTTTGCCCATTCCCCCACTCCCCTCCTCTCTGTCAACCACCAGTTGGTTCTCTGTATTTATGAGTCTGTTTCTGTTTTATTTTGTTGGTTCATTTGTTTTGTTTTTTAGATTCCACATATGAGTGGAATCATACAGTATTTGTCTTTCTGTGTCTGACTTATTTTACTTAGCATAATACCCTCTAGGTCCATCCATGTTTCAAAAAAAAAAAAAAAGAAAGAAAAAGAAGTCATTCATGGGGCACCTGGGTGGCTCAGTCAGTTAAGCATCTGCTTTCTGCTCAGGTCCTGATCCTGGGGTCCCAGAATTGAGTCCCCCATCGGGCTCCCTACTCAGGAGGGAGTCTGCTTCACCCTCTCCCTCTGCCTCCCCCGCCCCGCCATTCATGCTCTCTCATGCACTTTCTCTCTCTCTCTCAAATAAATAAATAAGTAAAATCTTTTTTAAAAGAGAAGTCATTCATAATTCTTACTACTGTTCTGAAAGTAAATCTTTCATTCCTTTGGACAACTTTTAGAATTTTCTCTACATTTTTGGCTTTCAACAGTTTGACTATTATGTGCCTAGATATGGCTTTATTATTATTTATCCTTCTTCTTGGACATATGGATTTGTATCTTTTTGTAGATTTTGAAACTTCTCATCCTTTGTCCTCAAATACTGTTTCTGTTACATTATCTCCCTTCTCTCATTCTAGCACTTCACTTACATATATGTTAGATTTTTTTTATCATGTCCCGATTGCTCTTTAACTTTTTTTCTGGTTGATTTTTAAATAATTTTTCATTATTTTTCTTTTTGTGCTTCAGTTGGGATATTTCCTGTGGGCCTGTCTTTGAGTTCATCAATCCTGTTTTCTGTTGTCTCCAGCTTATTGTTAAAGTCATGTGATGATATCTTAATTTTAGATTCTATATTTTGTAATAGGATGTCCACCTGATTTTTTTTATTTAAGCTTTATTTAAACATATAATGTAACCCCACCATCCTCTCCCAACCCCTCTTCCCCCCACCCCCCTCAGTTTGTTTTATGACATTAAGAGTCTCTTTTGGTTTGTCTCCCTCCCGATCCCATCTTGTTTCATTTTTACCTGATTTTTTACAGATTTAAACTCTTCATTTAAATAGTCTACCTTTTCATTCATCTTGTCCATTTTTTCTTCTGTTTTCTTTAACATATAATTGTAGTTACTTTCCAAGTCCTTATCTGTTGACTCCAATATCTGAGACATCTTCGAGTCTAATTCTTTGACTATTTGTCTCTTAATCATTGGTCAATTCTCCTGCTTTTTTGAAATTCTAATAATTTTTTTATGTACAATGCACATTGTGATTGGTATGTTAGAAAGATTCCAGCTTATGTCATTATCACACTGCTTTAATTGCTCTAACAAATAATGGCAATTTTGTGTCTTCCTCTTTAGTCTTTATGACCTATATTTTTTTCTTATATATATGCACTTGATAATGCTCTAAAGAATAAAGGCAATGATAGTAAACATCTTTGCATTATTTCTTATCTGAAAGGAAATGATTCTAACATTTTACTGTTATGTACAATGTTTGCTATAGATTTTTGTTAGATAATCTTTATTAGGTAAGAAAATTTCCTTATAACAGTAGTTTGGAAAGAATTTTTTATAATCATATGTTTCTATTTTTTAAGTCCCTTTTTGTATCTAGAGAGATGGTTATAGTGTGTATCTCTTTTAACATGTTAATGTAATGAATACTATTTCAAGATTTTCTAATTTTGAACTATCCTTAAATTTTAGATTATGGTTTCCTATTTCTAAGAAATACTACTTGAATAGATTTGGTAATATTTTATGTAGGATTTTTCTACCTATATTTGTAAGTGATACTGGCTTATTAACCCCTATATTAGTATGGATTCTCCAGAGAAACTAAACCAATAGGAGATATAGATATATAGATTAGATCTAGATCACAACTTTGTTTTTCTTGAATATTTTATTTATTTATTTGAGAGAAAGAGCACATGCAGGGGAGAGAAAGAAAGAAAGAGTGCATGAGCAAGGGGAGGGGAGGGTCAGAGGGAGAAGCACACTCACCCTGAGCAGGGAGTCTGATGCGGGGCTCCATTCCAAGACCCTGAGATCATATCCTGAGCTGAAGGCAGATGCTTAACTGACTGAGTCACCCAGGTGCCCCTAGATCACAACTTTTTATCCATTCATCCATTAGTGGACACTTAGGTTTTTTCCATATCTTGGGCATTATAAATAATGCTGTAATAAACGTTGTTGCCAGTATATTTTTATTTTTTAAATTTTAATTCCAGTATCGTTAACCTGGTGTTATATTAGTTCCAGGTGTACCATATAGTTATTCAACAATTTCGTACAACACCCAGTGCTCATCACAAAGTGCACTCCTTAATCCCCATCATCCATTTCTCCCATCCCCCACCCCCTTCCTTCTGGTAACCATCAGTGTGTTCTCTATAGCTGAAAGTCTGTTTATTGGTTTGTCTCTCTTTTTTTTTCCTTTGCTTATTTGTTTTGCTTCTTAAATCCCACATATGAATAAAATATGGTGTTTGTCTTTCTCTGACTGACTTATTTTGTATAGCATTATACTCTCTAGTTCCATCCATGTCATTGCAAATGGAAGGATTTCATTCATTTTTTATGGCTGAGCAATATACATTATATATATATTTATATATATAATATATATTATATATTCTTCATCCATTCTTCTATTGATGGGCACTTGGGCTGCTTCCATAATTTGGCTAGTGTCATAATTTGGCCATTGTAAATAATGCTACATTAAACATAGGGGTGCATATATCTTTTCAAATTAGTGTTTTCATAGTCTTTGGGCAAATACCCAGTAGCAAAATTACTGGCTCATATGGTAGTTCTAGTTTTAATTTTTTGAGAGACCTCCATACTGTTTTCTACAGGGGCTGCACTAATTTGCATTCCTACCAACAGTGTGTGAGGGTTCCCCTTTCTTCACATCCTTACAAACCATTGTCTCTTGGGTTTTTTATCTTAACCATTTTGACAGGTGTGAGATGGTATCTCAGTATGGTTCTGATATGCATTTCCCTGATGATGAGTGATGTTGAGTATCTTTTCATGTGTCTGTTGGCTCTCTGACATGTTGTCTTTGCAGAAATGTCTGTTCATGTCTTCTGCCCATTTTTAAGTGGATTATTTGGCTTTTTGTGTTGAGTTTTATAGGCTCTTTTTATATTTTGGATACTAACCCTTTATCAGATATGTCATTTGCAAATATATTCTTTCATTCAGTAAATAGCCTTTTAGTTTTGTTGATTGTTTCCTTTGCCATACAGAACCTTTTTATTTTGATACAGTCCCAAATTTTTTGTGTGTGCTTTTGTTTCTCTTGCTTCAGGAGACATATCTAGAAATATGTTGCTATAGTCAATGTCAGAGAACTTACTTCCTGCATTCTCTTTTAGAATTTTTATGGTTTCAGGTCTCACATTTAGATCTTAAATCCATTTTGAGTTTATTTTTGTGCATGGTATAGGAAAGTGGTCCAATTTCATTCTTTTGCATGTAGCTATCTATTTTCTCCAAACCCCATTTGTTGAAGAGATTATCTTTTTCCAATTGGATATTTTTGCCTCATTTGTCAATAATTAACTGACCATTTAGCCATGGGTTTATTCCTGAGTTTCCTATTCTGTTCTATTGATCTACCACTCTGGAAAACAGCATGGAGGTTCCTCAAAAAATTGAAAATAGAGCTACCTTATGACCCAGCAATTGCACTACTGGGTATTTACCCTAAAGATACAAATGTAGTGATCCAAAGGGGCACGTGTACCTGAATGTTTATAGCAGCAATGTCCACAATAGCCAAGTTATGGAAAGAACCTAGATGTCCATCAACAGATGAATGGATAAAGAAGATGTGGTACACATATACAATGGAATACTATGCAGCCATCAAAAGAAATGATCTATATGTTTATTTGTGGGCCAGTACCGCACCATTTTGCTGACTACTGCTTTATAATACATCTTGAAATCTGGGATTGTGATACCTACAGTTTTGTTCTTTTTCAAGATTGCTTGGGTCTTTCAAGGTCTTTTGTGGTTCCAAACAAATTTTAGGATTATTTGTAATAGTTCTGTGAAAAATGCTGCTGATATTTCAATAGGAATTGCATTAAAATCTGTGGTTTGGGTAGTATGGACATTTTAATAATATTTGTTCTTCCAATCCATGAGTATGGAATGTCTTTCCATTTGTTAGTGTCATCTTTAATTTATTTCATTTTTATTTTATAGTTTTTAGAGTATAGGTCTTTCACCTCTTTGCTAAGTTTAATCCTGGGTATTTTATTATTTTTGGTGCAATTGAAAATGGAATTGTTTTCTTAATTTCTCTTTCTGCTGCTCTATTATTAGTGTATAGAAATGCAATGGAATTCTCTATATTGGTTTTGTATCCTGTGACCTTACTGAATTCATTCATCAGTTCTAGTAACTTTTTGGTGAAGTCTTTAGGGTTTTCTATATATATCGTGTCATCTGAAAATAGCGACAGTTTTACTTCTTCTTTATTAGTTTGGATGCCTTTTATTTCTTTTTAATATCTGATTGCTGTGCCTAGGACTTCCAGTACTATTTTAATAAAAATGGTGAGAGTGGACATTCTTCTCTTGTTCCTGATCTTAGGAGGAAAGCTCTCTGTTTTCACCACTGAGTAAAATGTTAACTATGGGGTTTTCATATATGACCCCTATTATGTTGAGGTATGCTCCCCCTAAAACCTACCTTGTTGAGGGTTTTTTTTTATCATGAATGGATGTTGTACTTTGTTAAATATTTTTTCTGCATTTATTGAAATGCTCATAAGGTTTTCTTTATCCTTTCTATTGTTGATGTGATGTGTCACATTGATTGATTTACAAATATTGGACCACCCCTGCATCCTGAGAATAAATCTCACTTGATCATGGTAGAAGATTTTTTTTTTCATTTCAAACTCTGCATTTATTTTTCTTTTTTTTAATTTTTATTTTTATTTAAACATATAATGTAACCCCACCACCCTCTCCCAACCCCTCTCCCTCCCAACCCCCCTCAGTTTGTTTTATGACATTAAGAGTCTCTTTTGGTTTGTCTCCCTCCTGATCCCATCTTGTTTCATTTATTCTTTTCCTACCCCCTTAAACCCCACCCCCATTGCATCTCTTTTAATGTAATGTTGGATTCAGTCTGTCAATATTTTGTTGAGGATTTTTTACATCTATGTTCCTCAGAGATATGGCCCTATAGTTCTCTCTCTCTCTCTCTCTTTTTGGTAGTGTCTTTATCTGTTTTTTGTATTGGGGTAATGCTGGCCTCATAAAATGAATTTGAAAGTTTTCCTCCCTCTTTTCTTTTTTGGAATAATTTGAGAAGAATGGGTATTAACTCTTCTTTAAATGTTTGATAGAATTCACCTGTGAAGCCATCTGACCCTGGACTTTTGTTTTGGGGGAGTTTCTTGGTTACTGATTCAATTTCATTGCTGGTAGTTGGTCTGTTCAAATTTTCTATTTTTTCTTGTTTGAGTTTTGGGAAGTTAAATATTCCTAGGAATTTATCTATTTCTTCTAGTTTGTCAAGTTTGTTTGCATATCATTTTTCATAATATTCTCTTATAATCTTTTGTATTTCTGTAGCGTTTTAAAAAATTTCTCCTCTTTCATTTCTGATTCTGTTTGAGTCCTCTCTCTCTCTCTTTTTGATGAGTCTGGCTAAAGGTTTATCAATTTTGTTGATCTTTTCAAAGAACCAGCTCCTGGTTTCATTGATCTGCTGTATTGCATATTTTAAGTTTCTATTTCATTTATTTCTGCTCAAATCTTTATTCTTTCCTTCCTTCTGTGGGACTTGGGTTTTGTTTTTTCTTCTTTTTCTAGCTACTTTAGATATAAAGTTAGTTTGTTTATTTGAGATTTTTCTTGCTTCTTGAGGTAGGCCTGTATTGTTTTACACTTCCTTCTTAGAACAGATCTGCAGCATCCCAAAGATTTTGGAGTATTATGTTTTCCTTTTCATTTGTCTCCATGTGTTGTTTTTTTTTAATTTCCTCTTTGATTTTTTGGTTGACCCATTCATTGTTTAGTGGCATGCTATTTGACCTCCATGTATTTGTTTTCTTCCCAGATTTTTTTGGTGGCTTATTTCTAGTTTCACAGTGTCATGGTTGGAAAAGATGCATAATATGATTTCAGTCTCTTTTAATATAATCACTGAACTCTACCTCTGAAACTAATAATACACTATATGTTAATTAATTGGATTTAAATAAATAAATAAAGTTCTAGGTGTGGAGCCCTACTAACTGAAAGAACTTACAAAGTTAGGTCTCCCTGGCTTTCAAAGCCAAATATTATGGGAATTTTTCTCAGTGTGAGTCCCCTATGCCTGGGGTGTCTGGTGTGGGGATCTTCTCCCTTCTCCTCTCCATCCCCACCACATCTCTCTCCCCTGCACACAGTCCCACAGGTCAGTTTTGCTTCTGAATGCATCAGTGCATCTCTTCTTACCCTCTTTGATATGTCCTCTTCTCTACGTTTAGCCTTGGAGAATTTGTTCTGCCAGTCTTTGGGTGTTTTCTGGGTTATTTACACTGATGTGGGTCTTATCTAATTATATCTGTGAGATCAGGTGAGCCTAGGGTCTTCCTACTCCACCATCTTCTTGTAAGTATATTTTCAATACTTTGTCCTTTAATATTTATAGTAGATGTAAATAATTAACATACCACCATATTATTATATTAGCATATTCTGAAATTTGTCTATACTTACTGTACCAGTATCTTGCAGTATCTTGTATATTTTCATATGTTTTCATGTTATTAATTAGTATTCATTCATTTCAGCATGAAGAATTCCTTTCAGTGTTCCTTGTAAGGCAGGTATAGTGGTGATTATAATCTCTCAGCTTTTGTTTGTCTGGTAAAGTCTTTATCTCCTGTTTTCCAAACAGCTTTACTGGAAAGAATATTTTTGGTTGGCAATTCTCTTCCAGCACTTTGAATGGATCAGCTTGCCCTCTCCTGGCCTGTAATATTTCTGCTGAGAAATCTACCAGTGGCCTAATGGGGGAATCCCTGGTAAGTTATAAGCTTCTTTCTTTTGATACTTTTAGGATTCCTTCTTGTTTTTGTGTTTTTTTTTAACTTTAATATACTTTATTTAGTTCAGCATATCCACAGTGTCATCATTTTAACATGTAATAAGTTAAAAATCATTAGTGAAATATTTTATATTTTGGGAGGTACCATTTGTTTAATATCCAGTGTGTATTTTACTCTTAGAGCATATGTCAGTTTGGACTAGTCCTATTTCTTTTGTGTTTTGACACTTTTATTATAATGTCTCTTGAAGAGAATCTCTTTAAGTTGAGTTTGTTTGGTGACACATGAGGTTCATGAACTTGGATATCCAAATATCTCCCCAGATTTTAGATATACTCAGCCATTTTTAAAAATAAGCTTCCTTTCCCCTTCTCCCTCTCTTCTTCTGGAACTCCAGTAATTCATAAGTTGGTGCTTTTGATAGTATTCCACAGATCATGAAATAATTTCTTCACTCTTTTTCATCTTTTTTCTTCTTTCTCCTCTGACTGGATAATTTCAAAGTTATTATTCTCTAATTCAGATTCTTTCTTCTGCTTCATTAATTATGTTATTGTTAATGTTCTCTATTGCATTTTTTTCATTTCATTCATTATATTCATCCGTTCCAGTATTTCTATTTGGTTCTTTTTTTATGATTCCGCACAGTTGGGAAAGCCCCAGGCACTTACTCACATGCTCTCACTTTCTCCCATGGGAAAAATCATGGGCCAAGAAAGTCTTGCCTGACACTGGAATGTGCCACCTTGGGGAAAGGGTGAATTATTTCTCTCCAAGGCATCAAAACCCATATTTTCTTTTTGTTCCAACAGTGTGCTACAGCTTCTCTGCCAGAAGCCTGGACTTCTACAAAAGTTTTTTATCCACGGGTGATTGTCTAAGACAGTGTTCTCCTGGTGTTCCAAGACCATGACCAAGAGGTGCTGGAACCACTTCATGAGCCACTTTAGGGTCCACAGCTGAGACTGAGGTCAGTATACCTATTTTTCAATGCATGGATGAGCAGCACTACTCCCAGGCCCTTGGGCATATGATGCTGGATCCCACAGCTCTCACTAAGGCACTTTTGTCCATGGATGGATGCCAAATTGTTATGAGGAGGGCATACAACAATGCATGTCCTATTCAGCTGCGTGACTGATATCACTCCTATCTTGGAGATTTAAATGTAGATAGGCCCCCACTCTTAGCAAATTTTCTGAAATGGAAGAAATGGCAGTTGGATTCCTACACTTCACAGATTTTTTACAGGAGCATAAACTAATATGAAGAATGATGGGTCAATAACTGAAAAATTCAACCTCAAATAGAAATTCTTATGAATAACTTTTGTTTGCCTTTCCCAGTCTTTAATCTTACACTTAAGTAACAATTAATCTTTGTTCATTACTCTTTACAAGTGACTTGGCTGGATTGAATACCTAAATTGATTTGCTTGAAATAAAGGAAATGAGAAATAATTATAATTCTTAAGAAAGATAGTACCAGAGAAACTTAAGAAAATGTCTGTGATGTAGTAGGAAAGACTGTTGCTCATGGTAGCATCAAATTTGGGCTTTCACTCTCTCAAACCCTCACTCATCAAGCTGTATAGATCTATGAGGCTCAGCTGCCTCATCTGGAAGAGGGAGAAAATAAGCAATACAGTGTGATTAAGCACTTGGACTCTGTAATTAAAATGCTTGGGTTTTATTCCTGGCTCTACCTCATACCACTATGACTTTGAGCAAATTACTTAACCATTCCAGGCCTCAGCTTCCTTATCTGTAAAAAGGGGATAGTAATTTCATTTACCTCGTTGGCTTATTATAAGGGTTAAATTAGATAGTATATGCTAAGTGATGAGTACTCAATAAATGTTGGCTCTTATAGATGTTATACTGCCATTACAATTACTACTAACTACTACTACTAAATATAATTCAACATGTTTCGAGCATCTATACACCAAACATTGGCTTTGTGTTTGGGGTGAGGGCAGGGGTCACAAAAAAATTTTATATGATTCTCCTTCTTTGAGTAAACGTATAAATATCACAATTTTTTTTCTGAGCTGAAAAGAGCAATTATTCAGGGAACCCAACCTTGCTACCATGTGTCTGGGAGGAGACTGGCAATAAGCCTTCGCTCTGGCTCCCACACTTCTCATAGTGGTGACATTTCCAGAGGTATATCTCATCTGCTTGTCAGATTTTCCACCTGGCCAGAATTGTGCTCTCACAGCAGGAAAAGAATACATAACTTGGGCATTGCAGGGTTCCCTGAGGAGTTCTCACTGGTGAGGAAAGAACCTCAGGATTTTGAAAGACATTTTGTAAATAAGCTAATACAGAAGTACTGTGCCTTCCCACCAGGGACTACAGATTTGTAAGTTTCAAGGAGGCTGGTGAAAATGCTCTAAGTGCCTTATTTTTTTAAAAAATGTTATATTTCTAGTACCGAAAAAACCCCCAGATTCATTGAAAACCTTAAGGAATACATTAAGCAAAGATTTGGGATCACTTGGATGTTAGTGATTTGTTTTAAAATTATTCCATAACCCATACTTACAGTTGGCCTCAAGTAAATTCAGTTACAACACAAGGACTTTCCCCATAACTTGTCACTCTGCAAGGGCTCAGGATCCTTGTACATAGAGCTTGGGGTTAATCCTGTGGGCAAAAATAACATAGTTGCTAGTAGATTTAAACAAAAAAGATGAACATGTTGTAGGGAGACAAAAGCAACTTCAAGGCTTCGCGCAGGAGGCACACAGCCATGCTTTAGACAGGATTGGAGCCAGGAACTGGAAATCCTACAGGAGTTGCTTTCTTTTTCTTTGCATCTGGCTAATTTTCTCTTCATCTCTGGACGAAGCCAAATTTGTTTGCCCCAATCATGACTTTATATCATTTCCCTTTTGAGCATACAACAAAGACTACATTCAATCTCTATGTTCTAAATATAAATCCTCAGAAAGAGAAACCTGATTTTCCCAGCTTAGATGAGGCACCGACCTCTGGCCTAATCACCAGTGACCAGAGGGAAGACTCATGGCCCATTACCCACTCTGCACGAACTGGGAGAGGCCTCAGAGAAGAGGCATGGGCCACGAGAAGAATGGATTGGCATGCCATGATTGTGCCTTCTCCTTGCTTCCTAGCTCCAAGTTATCAGCCTCTAAGGGACAAGTGTATTAAATCAACTCAGAATGAAACATGATGAAAGCCTAAACTTCAGAAATAATACTAAATCAAAGGATGAAAGTGGGCAGGAAAGGACACTTGAGAAGAAGAGAGAAAAGATGTTACCTACAGGTTTTCTGGGTCTGGAAGGTGGTGTGAAAAAAGAATAAAAAGTACTACTGACCAGTTTCAGCCACAAAATCATCACTACTGCCCTGCCTGCTTTGTTAAAGGAAAAGGAAAAGATAGTTCACCAGCAGTATTCGGGGCTCCTGGTCAATTTGAGTACAAGTTAAAGCTTCCTCCTTATCATTGCCTCACCCATCAATTGTTTCCTGGAGTCTCTGTATATTTCTAGCTTTTGATTTCCATTTGAAGCACAGAGCTCCTCAAAGGGTGGCTGCTGAAGCTAGCAGTCAAGTATTTGAACCTGACATTGCTTCACCCAGGGGTACACTTGTTGGGCCCCACCACCCCTTGGCAGAAATCAACCCCTTACCTTCCCCTGAAATTCTATATACAATCACTCTTACCTTCCCAACCATGAGCTTAAGGATTTTTATTACCTCTGGGCAGAAGGAGCATGGAGCTGCAGACCCCCAGTGCGTTCTCTCCTTGCCTCATGGGAGTTTTCAGCCTGAACTGGCCCAATGTTTAAACAGTGGGCTGGGCTTGAGCCTGGCCCAAATAGTGAAGTAGAGTAGTATTCATCTTCTGGGACTTTGTTGCTCTAGGTCCCCCTCCAGCTCATTTAATCTTCACTCAAGGAAGAAGTTCTGCCAGACACTTCACATCTAAATTTGCATGGTTGTTTTCTATGTAAGTATGAACAAAGTCAAGGATAGCATTAGCTAAGTGGCCCTCAAAGTGCAGTCTCATACCAGCAGCATCAGCATCACCTGGGTACTAGTTAGCAGTGCAAAGTCTTGGGCTCAGTCTGTTAAGCATCTGCTTTCGGCTCAGGTCATGATCCCAGGGTCCTAGGACTGAGTCCCACATCCGGCTCCATGCTCAGCGGGGAGCCTGTTTCTCCCTCTCCCTCTGCCTGCTGCTCCCCCTACTTGTGCCATGTGTGTGTGTGTGTGTGTGTGTGTGTGTGTGTGAAATAAATAAATAATTTTTTTAAAAAAAAGAAAAAGAAGGGGCCCCTGAGTGGCTCAGTGGGTTAAGCCTCTGCCTTCGGCTCAGGTCATGATCTCAGGGTCCTGGAATCATGTCCCGCATCGGGCTCTCTGCTCTACAGGGAGCCTGCTTCCTCCTCTCTCTCTTTCTCTCTGCCTGCCTCTCTGCCTACTTGTGATCTCTGGCTGTCAAATAAATAAATAAAATTTTTTAAAAAATAAAGAAAAAGAAATGCAAAATCTTGAGCCCAAACTTAAACCTACCAAATAAGAAACACTAGAGGAGGGATCAGTCATCTGCCTTTTATTAAGCCCTCTAGGTGATCTCTTATGTACACCAAAGGGTGAGAAACTGTGCTTCAGAATGGAGTAACGGCCATCCTAGACTATAGATGAAGTCAGATTTTAACATCTCCCCACCCAAGTACCACTTATTATGGGTTTATTTGTACCCTCCAGCTACCAGGGCTACCCACATAATTTCCAGGCCCAATGCCAAATGACAATGTGGGACTCTTGTTCAAAGAGCAGGAAAATAGTGTTCATAAAGGTACAAGTAGGTTTTTTTTCTTTCTTCCCTATCTCTTGACTTGTTGTGGTATTCTTTACTTGTAATTAAATATCATTCTAATTAAAGAAAAATTAAAATGTTATTAGCATAAGTTGTCTTTTTATTGTGCATAAATTGTGCACATTTTATTCACAATAATTTATGCAAATTATCATAGGTTGTCTTTTTATTGTGCAAATAAAAAAATAAAATATATTATAATATATAATAACAAATACATGGAAATATTAGAGCATTTCTCCTCTATATAGAATCACCTACATTTCACAATTTGTATTTTGTGATTTGCCCCTGAAAGGTGCCTCAAGCTGGCCAAAAGGGATGGACACGAGCCAGGTTCAAGAAGGTTGGAAGGAGGTAATGAGGCACAGAAGTCGCTGAGGGAGCCCTTCTATGGTATTGACCAGGCAAAGGGAGACCCACCCAGGAACCCAACCACCCAAGCCTCTGTCCTTAGCAGGGCAGACTCACAGGCTTGACCTTCTACAGGTTTCCCTGCCCATCAGCTGCTGGACCATAGCCCTGCCCCACCACCATCTCCCATGAGAGGGCAGGGTCTAGGGAAGTTCAGCCAGCATTTTCCTTTCCTAGGGCCTACCACCCTAAGCAATGGCAGACAGATGACCCTAGAGGATCTTTAAAACTCTGTGGCAGGAGGCATCAGTACCTGGATCAGGACAGGCCAAAGGTATGTCTGTCCCCATGGAGACACAGCTGCCACCAGACATGCTATTGTACTACCAGCCTGTGGCAGGAACAGGGCCACTCTGCCTGCCCAGGGATGCTGCAGAGGGCACATGCCCAACCCTGTCCTCCCTATGCTTGTACCCAGTTCCCTTGCTAGGGACAGAAGGTATCAGCTGTCAGGACTGAGGTGGGGAGGGGGGACACAGTGGGGCCTGGAGTGTCAGGAGTAGGAAAGCAGGGAGCTGAGAATCCACCCCAGAAAAGTGGCTGAGGTGGGACCTTCCCTGGGCTAAGGCTCTAAGCTCCTTGCGCATGTCCCATTGTCCCTGCAGATGTCCTTTACAAAACACAAACTCAAAAATGAAACCATTTAAAATTTGAAGACAGTGACTACATAGCATTAAACCCTAAGCACGGGACCCTTCTGAGCCTGGGGCCCTTTCGAACAAGGACATTGCACTGGTCACATGCCCATGAAGATAGCCCTGCCAGCTACTCCTGAAAAAAACAGGGTAAAGACTAACTCAGTGATATAACTATCTAGCCTCCACACTCCCTTACAAATGGAATGGGTCTCCTCGACTAGTCTCATGAGAACCTTCCGAATCTGAACCTTGACCATTTCTCCAATTTCAACTCGAGCCAGTATTCCTTCCACAGCTAGAGGTTCTAGCCAGACTGAACTAGGACCAGCGGCTCTCTTCCAAGTGCCTGTTGCCTCTGCCTCTTCCTGAAATGTTCCCCACTTCTCCCCAGGTCCTCCCTATCACTAACTCAGTCGTTCAAGTGGATACTCTAAGTGCATCAGGCATCCTACATAGTCCCATGCCATACTATGTCTCTCTCACTGGTAGAAAGTGAAAGTGCCCATTTCCCTGCCTGTCCCCACAATAGTTAGAAACCCCAGGAAGGCAGAGATGGCATCTTGTTCCCCACTCTATCTTCAGCGTTTGGCAGACTATTAGCAAGAGTGGGAATCAGTGATGCTGATGAAAAGGGTCCAAGGGTAAGACTCACAGCGCGCTGTCACTGAGAAAAAACCACCTGTCCAAGTATCTTATGACTAAATGCTCTAATCTTTTATTCTCTGAGTCAGACACAACACCACTTCCTTTTCTGAGACTGTTTTTGCATCTGTCAGATAAATTTAAGTGGTTGAAGTTTACAGAACCGTATTCGGAGGAGATGAGTGTTTTGCTCTCGCCCCTTCAGTTGAATGTCTTCCGTTGAATTGACATCTTAAAGTTGCAAAAGAAAATTCTCTCTCCCATCCTTCATTGGCTTCCAAAGTTAAATACTCTGGAACGGATAACTTCAAATGGTAGCTACCCCAGGATTATGATCCTGAAATGCCTTTGGACCGGCAGTACAGGAGTTTGTGAGCAAGGGTGGGCACACGTTCGGTTTCTTCAGGCAAGTCAGCACAGTTAAAGGCTTTTTTTTTTCTTTTTGCTTAGAACCCTTTAAATATAAAAATAAATAAAATGAACATCAGTTATACCTGTTCCCGCTGAGTGCTCAGACATAAAATCCTTTCATTTTCTGAGAACCCTAAAGAGACAACTTGGGATTCACCTGAATCATTTATCATTGACTCAGAATAGAAAGATAAAAATGAGGCATCATGCAGCACATGGAGGCAAGGGGACTCAGATGTCGTTTGCTTCAGGACTGGGAGGAGGGAGGCCTCTGCTTTGTGTTCTGAGGTCAGAACCAGAGCCTCAGCCAGAGCGGAGACTGGCAGCAGCCCTCTGAGCTTTCTACCATCCAGCATTCACATTGACTTGCCTTTGAGGCTAACAATGGAAAGCTACAGTTAGATCTTTCAAACTGTGCCTTGGATAAATTTGCTTGGTGTCTGAAGGCAATTTTGGAAGTATATTTAGTCTTCTGATACTCTCGTGAAATAATAGCATTAAAACTATTTAACTTGTTTGGTGAGTGTAACTTCCAAAAAGTTAGTAACACTAATTTTTACCCAGTAGCAATGTGTTTGTTCTTAAAGTTAACACTGTCTATAAGGAAAAGTAAACCATGATCATGTAGTTCTCTGGAGGCAGAAAACTCATTATAATTGTTTGCCTTGACCCAAATGAACATAACCACAAGGACAGCGAAACATCTTTTAACTTCTATAGCTTACTACTTTGTTTCTATAACATGTTCATTATTCATATTTTTCAATATCTCTTTCTACCTACATTTTTAAAGAAGATTTTATATATTTATTTGAGAGAGAGAAAGTGAGAGAGAGAGGGAGAGAGAGAGAGAGAGAGAGAAGGAGCAGGGGGAGGGGCAGGGGGAGAGGGAGAAGCAGACTCCCTGCTGAGCAGGGAGCCTGAGGTAGGACTCCATCCCGGGATTCAGGGAATCATGACCTAAGCTGAAGGCAGATGCTTACCTGACTGAGTCACCCAGGGGCCCCTACCTACATTAATTATGAACCACAAACTGCATGCATGTGTATTCTATAGCATTAGAGCACAGTGGTTAAGGGCACACTGAGCTTCTGGAGCCAGATTGCCCGGGTTCAAATCTGGACTCCAACCAGCTCACTAGCTATCAATCCTTGGGCCTCTCTGAGCCAGTTTCCCCACCTGTAAAAAGCAGATAATAATAGTACCTACCTCACAGGGTTTCTGTGTGGACTGTGACATGAGTTAATACGTTTACAAAATACATAGAGCAGTACCTCCCATATATTTAACACTATAGGTATTAGATATCAAAATGATTATCTCCTTAATTTTTAAAAAGACTTATTAATTTAAAGAGAGAGAGCACAGAAACAGGAGAGGGGCAGAGGGAGAGGGATAGAATCCTAAGCAGACTCCATGCTGAGCACGACCCTGAGATCATGACCTGAACCCAAACCAAGAGTAAGACGCTTAACTCACTGAGCCCCCCAGGTGCCCCAAAGTCATTATCTCTTAATGTGTTGGTGGAATGTTAACATTTGATCAAGATTCTATAATTTAAAATGTATATCCGTGTGAGGGAGGAATATATATGCAAATACCTCCTCCACGGGGATCTAACTCTGCACGTGTGGCAAGCATCTGTTTGCTTCTGTCACTAAAGAAGAAAAATATCTAAGCTCGAGTAGGATACATTCTAGTAGAAATAATAACTTTTCTCAAATTTAAGTAAAAGTAACATTTCAGAAAGACCATCTTTCTCCTCACTGGCATGTAATTGCCACCCTACCCTCAGCATAGTCATTTCTGTTTGATGGGGCCTTAGACTCACTAAAGGAGGGTCCTATATTCATATCGGTATTTTATATAAATGCCTCCTAGTCATTTGGGCAAATAAAAAGTATTGGGACTTTCAGTGTATTTTTCTGTCTTTTATTTATGCCACTCCTTCAAACCTGAGACGTCTACCAAATGCCAGGTGACCCCAAAAGATTTAAAGTTGCTTTACCACTATCATCATATCACACAACTGACCCTTTCAGAATAGCTCTCGATCACCGAGAACATTTTTACCTCTGACACCAGATGTGCCATTTGCACACGATTTTCCAGAGTCAGTCTCCAGCCTAACTCCAATCATTCCAGCACAGGGGGGCTAGGACTTCAAAGATTGCCTCTCCGCTGGGCCTTCCCTAGAGTCAGGTGTTTTTTCCATCAGTGACCAGACCACAAGGTGAGTTGCACAGCTTGTTCAGTCATGGCACTGGGGTCTGCTCCCTCACTAGGCTATACTCATCGGGACTCTTGCCATGTGAACAGTTTCACTGTTCAGGAAACATTTTGTTCCTCAAAGTTCTGAAAAAAGGAGGATTCTGAGGGTGGGACGCCTGGGTGGCTCAGTTGGTTAAGCATCTGCCTTCGGCTCAGGCCATGATCCTGAGATCCCAGGATGGAGTCCCACAATGGCCTACCCGCTGGGTAGAAAGTCTGCTTCTCCCTCTACCTCCGCCTGCCACTCCCCCTGCTTGCTCTCTCTCTCTTTCTACAAATAAATAAACAACTAAAGACTTCTTTAAAAAAGAAAGATACTGAGGCACAAGCTCATATTACTAAGATCTGATTACATTAAAAAGGTTTCATGTACCCATGTTTACCCAATTTAACTGAGATGCATTAGAATACTTTTTTCAGCAAGATTTAAGTAATAAGCTAGTATTCAAGAGACAGTTCTTTGGCTAATCTTTCAGAAAAAAATGGATTGGTAATTCTCTGACTTTTAACCACTGAACCATTTGCTCAAGGTTGTCAGCTGAACAAATGTGGAAAATGTTCCATTTGGTGAGGTCAAGGTTAAAACAGAATTTACTGTCAGATTTACTTGGTTCTAGTATAGAATTATCTGCTCCCATTTATCCTAACTCCTACTAGAAGAAGAAAGAAACGTGATATTGCTTCATCTTAGTTATATTCAGAAGATGGGAGAATGAAGAGTTTATCTAATGCAGCTGACACCAAGCAGAGAATCAGCCAGAACAATACCTAGCACACAGTAGGTGTTCAGTAAGTATTTCGTATTGAAATGACTTGCTCAGATGACACCAAATTTGGTGGCAGACATGGCATCGAGACATCCCACCCCAGAGTATGCCTTCTGCTACTTAGGCACTCTGTTCTCACACATTGGTTTATTTTTACATGAACACATTTTTAAAAAATGTTTTCATCTATAATTTTAATATCCGGCCAACTGTGCATAATGTTTAATGACATCTTATTAACAAAGAAACACTTAGAAGAACCACGGAAAAGTAACAACTGCTGCTTCTCTCCCTAGCACCTGATACAAGGTTTCTTGGCAAGGGGCAAATTGGATGACCCAACTCTTGCTCCCTTCCAGTGCCTGAAGACTGAGTTTTAGGAGGCAAATATCTTTTGTTATAGCCTGATCCTCAAAACAATATTTGGGCTGGCTGTAAGTGTGGTGGAAGCAAGGTATCAGCATGGGTGACATGAACTGACATGACAGACCTTGCTCTGCCTAAAACCATCTCTATGCCTGATTGGCGGCTCATGGCTTGAACACTCCCTACCAGAAGTTTTTCCATTGTGTTAAGCAATGCTCTCTCTCCTAGAACTAGTTAAACTCTTCCAGAGATGGAAGAACTTGTGGTCAGTAAAACCCAACCATGAGGTGCCAACTCTAATCAATCATCTCTAGTAGCAACATGGGGCAGGAACAGCTTAAGAGCAATGGAAGTCTTGGAGTAAGGAGACACCCCTGAAGAAAGAGTAGGCTTTATAAAGGCCACAGTGCTCTTTTTCACTTGTAATCAATGAAATTTTAGAAGGTTAAGCTTGAAAAATACAAGCTTTGCTGTAGATAGTCTTGGGCTTAATTCCCAGCTCGTATACTTAACGAGCTCTGTGACCATATGCAAGTCATTTAACATTTCCAGCCCTGTTTCCTCATCTGTAAAATGGTGGCAAATAATCATGCCATCTGTATTAGTTCCCTGGGGCTGCTGTAACAAATGGTCACAAATTTAGTGACTTAAAACAACAGAAATGTATTATTTCACAGTTCTAGAGGCCAGAAGGTTGAAAGCAAGGTATTGACAGGATTGGTTCCTTCTGGAGACTCTGAGACAGACTCCACTCCAGGCCTCTCTCCCAGCTTCTGATGACAGCCATCAGTCCTTGGTTGGCTTGTGGCTGCATTATTCCAATCTCTGCCTCGGCCTTCACTGGGGCCTCCTTTTCTGCATCTCAAATCTCCCTCTCCTTCCCCTTTAGAAGGATACTAGTCATTGGATTTTTGGCCCACCACAATCCAGGATGTCTTAAAATCCTCCACTTAATTTTTAAAAATATTTTATTTATTTATTTGAGTGTGAGAAAGAGAGAGAGAGAGAAAGAGAATGTACAAGTGGGGGAGGGACAGAGGGAAAGGGAGAAGCAGACTCCCCACTGAGCAAGGAGCCGGATGCAGGGCTCATCCCAGGACACTGGGGTCATGACCTAAGCCCAAGGCAGATGCTTAACTGACTGTGTCACCCAGGCACCCCCTTCCACTTAATTAGATCTGCAAATCATATATCTTTTTCCAGTAAGGTCATATTCACCAGCACCAGGGATTAAGAGTTAAACCAACATCTGGTGGGGGGTGGGGGGTCACTATTCAACCCACCACATTATCATATATGGTTATTGTCAAGAGTTTGTGAGATAATATACTGTCTGGGGACAGTTAGAGTTCAATAAATGGTCAGTATGATTACAAATATGTAAGTTCTCTTTACTTAAAAGCTTACAAAGAAACAAAGAAAGTCCTATTCTATAACAAAGGCATGATTACTGTGTTTTTAGTGCTTACACGTGAGTGCTTTGGTTTCTAATTTTGCAGTATTTGCTAGACAAGTACATATTTATTGATCTTGTACTTGGTGCTAATGTTTTACAAATATTATTAACTTTAATATGTGATAAGTGCAAAAGCAGTGATAAAGGTAAAGTGATAATAAAGATAGATACTTGTAAAATTACCAGGAATGTGAAAATAGAGATTGTATAAAGATAAGAAAAATGAGACTTCTGGTCTGGACAAGGTAGTGTAAACTCATCTCTCTCTGCTCCTTTCTGCTACATACAACTATGAACACTGAGAATAATTCATGAGATTACCAAAGAAAAACTCTGAAAGGTGAAGATTTTCCAGAACTCCAGCACTTCCAGTTCCAGTACTACAGGAACACCATAGTGTCAAGACATCTTATGAACCACTATCCAATAGAAAGACACCCAGACCTGGTATTTTCCAAACCCACAAGCTGTTAAGAAAAAAGGCAGCCCCAATAGGCTCACTTTTTCCTCAGATAAAATGGGAGTCCTACCAAAAATATTATATGTGCCTGGCAGAACCAGCAAAAGGAATCAATTGGGTGTCCCACTGACAATAAGGGATCAGGGTAGATACTCTTTATCCTTACCCTGTTTGAGACTCCCCTTCTCCATCTAGAGACACCACACAGCTAAGGGGCACTGGCAAAGGGGATCCCAATGCAAGTGCCAGCTGAGGAAGCATTGTTCTTCCCTATTGGGTCTGGGGCTCTCCTCCTCCACTCAGAGACAGCATATATGCAGTGGGAGGGCAGGGGATTGCTAAGTGGGATCATGACACAATAAATATGTAGCCTGGGATGTACTTTCCACCACCTCTCCCCAAGCAATGGGGAGACTGCCAGGAAGGTCATTTGTCCCTCCAAGCCTAAGACTTTCCCTGCCCCTCACTCAGAGACATTCTAAGGACCCTTCACAAGCACTCAGTTGGGGTGGCACTCTCCATTCCCCACAGATGGGAGGCGCCTGCTATAACAAACACCAGGAAACACCATTCATCTCTGAAGCAGGAAAGCTCCCTTTCCCCACCTAGAGGCTCTAGATAGCCCAGCCTGAATAACCTTCTTCAGCTCCCTACAACAGCATTAACAAGGATCAAGGAAACTCAGGTCTTGAGATAAGTCAAGTAGACAAAATAGCACCACAAAGGTTCTAAAAATTATATTGGAACCACAGTCCAAAAATTAGGCCAGGACCTGCATGGTAAATCTAGACAAAGTGCCTTTCCATTAAAATTAAAAAGTTAATGGGGCCCACAGTCACCTAATGTAAAAACCAAAATGTCCAGGATATAATTGAAAATCACTCTACATCATAAACCAGGGAAACCACAACTTGAAGGAAAAGGGGCATTTAACTGCTGCCATCACAGAGATGAATTGGATGTTGGAATTACCTGATAAAGGTTTTAAAGCAACCATCATACAAATGATTCAACAAGCAATTGGAGATTATATTGAAACAAATGAAAGATAATTTAAAATCTCAGCAAAGAAGCAGATGTTATAAAAAAGAGTAAATGGAAATTAAAAACTGAAACCTAAAACAAGAGGAACAAAACTTCACTGGCTGGGGACTTAGTGGTAGAGTGGAGATGACAGAAGGTACAGTCTGTGAACTTAAGGACAGATCAATAGAACTTACTCAAATATTTTCAAACCACATATCTGAAAAAGGTCTTGTTTCTAAAACAACGAAAGAACTCTCAAAATTCAACAGTAAAGAAACAATAAATTCAGTAAGAAAATGAGCAAAAATACAAATAGGTATTTCCTCAAAGATGATATACAGATGAAAAACAAGCACATGAGAAGATGTTCAAAGTCATTATTCATTAAGGAAATGCAAATTAAAACCACCATGAGCTATCTCTACACATCCTCAGAAGAGCTAAAATAAAAAATAGCAGGGGCGCCTGGGTGGCTCAGTGGGTTAAGCTTCTGCCTTAGGCTCAGGTCATAGTTTCAGGGTCCTGGGATTGAGCCCCACATCAGGTTCTCTGCTTGGTGGGGAGCCTGCTTCCCCCTCCCCCTCTGCCTGCCTCTCTTCCTGCTTGTGATCTCTCTCTCTCTGTATCAAATAAATAAATAATCTTAAAAAAATAGCAGTAACACCAAATGCTGATAAGGATGTGGAGAAACTGGATATTCCATGCCTTGCTGGTAGGGATGTAAAATGGTAGAGCCATTCTGGAAAAGAGTTTGACAGTCTCTTAAATATAAAATTGTCATATGACCCAGCAAGTGCACACATATCACGAAAGCTTAAATTCACATAAAAACCTGTGCAGAAATGT
The DNA here is from genome assembly GCA_003697995.1 of Taxidea taxus jeffersonii. NCBI lineage: Eukaryota > Metazoa > Chordata > Mammalia > Carnivora > Mustelidae > Taxidea > Taxidea taxus. The sequence goes on from ML097487.1 coordinate 96,083, forward strand.
AATTGTCCCAAACTGGAAAATCACCCAAATGTCCTGCAATGGTTTAATGGTTAAACAAATGGAGGTACATTCACATTACTGAATACTGCTTAGCAGTAATAAGTGACCTATTGATACATGTAACAATTTTGATGAACCCCTAGGGAATTATGCTAAATTTAAAAAATAAACCAATTCCAAATGGTTATGTACTATGTGATTCTAGGTATATGTTATTTTGAAAAGATAGAATTTTAGAAATGGAGAACAAATTCGTGGTTTCTGTGGGTCAGGTGAAGGGAGATAGGGTGGTGGATGTAACCATAAAAGGGCAGCAAGAGGGATCACTGTAGTGATGGAATGGTTCTTTTTCTGGAATGTTTCAATATAATTACCCTGGTTGTGATACTGTATTACAGTTTCACAAGAAACTACTTTTGGGGGAAACTGGGTAAATGGTAGATCTCTCTGCACTTTTTCTTACACTACAAGTATCTCAAAACAAAAAGTTTAGATAGAAAAACAATGCAAGATGGTGACCATTGCACATGCAAATGGAATGGATTACAGGAACATTTTTACAAGGCAAAGAGCAAATCTCATGACAGTATGAAAAGGGCTTTCTTTGCTTCTATTGTCAACAGTAAACTACAAGAGGGGAGGGAACAGAATTGACCAAATATAGGAAGGCTTGCTGACAGAGGGTTGGCCTTCATTACTGAGGGCATGTGATAATTATGATCGTAGTTAGGGAGAAAGCCAGTGTTCAGCCTTGGAGCTGACAGGCTCACCTGAAGAAACATTTGCCTCCAGCCGAAGGTAGTTCCATAGAGTCAGGATCTGTTCCAGTCTGCACAGTATCAAAGGGACTGGTGGGGGTAGTGTGAGTGTGGACATGTGGATGCCAAGAATCTCCATTCATCCCTATTCTTCCTTGGCCCACCAAAAATGAGGTTATCGACTTCAGTGAGTGCTCCATATCAATAGAATATGGGAACATCTGCCTGAGAGAATACATTCCAGTAGGTAGAAAAAAGGTGGCCAAATGTATAGGTTCAAAGAACAACCTCACAATCCCATTGGTGGAAATACTTCCAGGAACTTCAAATCTGAACCTATGAGGTTTCCTCACTTTGGATGAACACACAACTGACCCTAGGTCCTCCAGGTCCTTGCTCACCCGTAAGGAAAGCAGTTTCCCTACTTCATAGGTTTAGAGACCTGATCTCCTATAAGGTTTGTTTCTAAATTGAAGGAAACCACAGACTGTCAATCTTTACAATCCTTAAGTTCTCCAAATTTAGCTTAGTACTCAAGGGAGTCAGTTGGCTGTGGAGAGAGAAAGTGAGAGCCTTTCTGGGGGGATAAAAGGCCCCAAATGACAACAGAGCTTTCCAGAATGAGAAGCCATCATTGGAACATGGGTTTGGGCTCAGTCCAGGCCTCTGCTGATGTGGGGCTGCAGAAAGAAAACCAAGAATTCCTGACATGGCACAGACATTTGCTCCTAGCACTAGTGAGTGCTCTCCAATTTTGTGGGAGAGTTATCCCAGACACACTGAAAAATGAGAAATCTACGAGCATTTTACTGCACTGAAAAGAAAGGTTTTTGGCATTGGGAGATTTGGCTCAAGCAAGAAAAACGCATTGGACATTTCTCTGTCATTTCACAGGAACTCTCGTGGGAATTTGGAGTCTCACTTGGTGTGAGAAGATAAAAAGGAGACAAACTTTCCTCCACCCTGCGTCTGGTGATGGAGGCCTTCTCAATGCCAAATGACACAAAAGCTTTCTTCCTTGTCTTTAAAAATAAACTGCTCCCATGGAGATGGGATTCAATGTGTGCAGTTAGGTAACTTTTATTTCTTTTAGAGATGGTGGGAATGGCTGTGATGTCACTGGTAATAACTATGTAGGGCAGTATTTTCGGAAGATACTTTGAGTAAAAAGTGCCCAGTGTCAAATAAGTTGGTAAAATGCTGTACCATCTACTTTTTAAATAGCAAATTAAAGGCTGGGAGAGGTGCATTATTAAGAATCCTGCATAAATTGCTTTAACTTGACTTGTCAAAACTTATTTGATCACACAGCCCTGTCAGGGTATAATTTCAAGAAGTTAAAAATCATGACTATCATACTAACATAGCGAGCATATGTCAGACATTTATTTAACGCAAAGGTTTATTTAACTTGTTAATGAGAGCGTGTATCAGTGGGATGCTAAAGCTGGTTCAAAGAAGGATCTGAGAAACCAATATACACAGTCAATGGAGAGAGAGAAAATGCTGAAATAAGATTGCAAAATGGCTGAAACCTAAAACAGGTAACAGTCTTACAGGGCAATAAAACTAACTATTGGGGTTATCTTTTTCATTGGACCAAGATTATTTGCATTTCTACTGGACAAAAAACCTTGGCAACTTCTACAAATTAACCTGTAACTTGACAGAATCTTTGCCTTGATCAACAGTAGTAAATAGTAAGTCAAACAATTATATGTTCCTCTAGAACAAGGGTTCTGAAAGTGTACTCCCCAGACCAGCATCACCTGGAATCTTGTTAGAAACACCATTTATTGAGCCCCACCCAAGACCTACTGAATCAGAAACTCTGGGATAGGACACAGCCCTCTGTGTTTTAACCCTCCAGGGGATTCTGAGGCATATGAAAGTTTGAGAACCACTGATCAAAAGAATTAACCCTCAGGCAGAATGAATATGTTGCCAATACTCTCGTATGACTTTGCAAAGATACATAGGCTTCCTTTTGCCTATTGCTAAGTTTTAAACACATTTTCCTAGCCTATTTTTCAGTATCACACTTCAGAAATGTCAATGTACAATGAATAAAAACCATCTAGAATTTTAGAGAAAAGAAGGATTTTTTTTCTATTTTATCTTACTTCAAGTAATAGTTCAAGTCACACCTTCTCCAAGAAAATATTCTAACCCTCTCAGTCTCCCACAATCTTTCCTCCTTGGCCTCCTAGAGACTCTTAAATTACAGTTTAAGCATCCATTTCACACAGTGATAACAGTTTTATTTATGTTAACCGCATTGAAAATTGCATATAGGCAGCAATTGTGACTTAAGCCCATCTTCTCAATCCAAACTTCAATACAGGTACAGAATCATGGATTCTCAAGATTAGAACATATTTTGAATATTGATTTGTTTAGCTGAGTAAGCTATTAACATTCTCTTATGGATGGTAGGTAGAATTCTAACATGGCCTCCAAGATCTACCCCCAACCACTACCACATATTTTGTTCCCATCATTTGGTTATGTTATATGGCACTATTGACCTTAAGACAGGGAGACTATCCAGGTGGCTTGACCTAACCACATGAACCTTTTGAAAGCAGTTTCTTCGAACTGGTCACAGAGAGGAAGTCAGACACTCAACATACAAGGATTTAGCACACCATTGCTGACTTGAAGATGGAAGAAGACACATGACAAGGAACTTGAGCAGCCTCTAGGAGCTGACAGCAGCCTCTGGCTCACAGCCAATAAGGAAATGTGGACCTTAGTCTGTTAAAGAACAAAATTCAACTGACTACATTTGAGGATCTAGTTGACTTTATTAACTGACTTATGACTTAGACAACATTCCATCTAGCAAGCAAAGAGATGCTTGAAGGAGTTGTACAAAATGAAAGGTTTTTATAGGCAGGAGGGTGGGGCAAGGAAGTTATTAGAAAAATAAAAGGAAAGATTATTTCAGGACAGGGCAGATTCTTTTCTTGAGGGGAAGAGACCAGTAGAGTTTTGTCATGCATTACCTCCCTAATGCTGATCACAAAATTTCAAATTCACTGTTGTACGGTCACACTCCTGGGAGAGGCTGAAATAGTGATTGAGTCTGTTTGCTGTCCTGGGAAGCAAATGACTCCATTTGGGACTTCTTCCTTTCTAACAAGTCCTACAACCACAAGGAACTGAATTCTGACACAAGAGTGAGCTCTGAAGTGGACTTGTCCCTAGAATCTCCTGGTGAGAATTTGGTCTGACCAAGAGGCCAAGTGATTTCAGCCTTGTGATATGCGGAGCAGAGAACTGGCCATACTGTGTTGGACTTCTGGCCTATAAAACCATAAGCAAATAAATATATGTGGTTTGAGGCCTCCACATATATAGTAATCTGTTATGCAGCTCAAAAAAACTAATATGTTATTTTCACAAGAGGTAAGTGACCTTTTTCTTGAATACTTGAGGCAACAGGGAACTCATTCTCCATACCCCAGGGCTAGCCACACTCTTTGCTCCTGCAAAACAGCCTGGTCCTCCTTTGGACAACTCTGACATTTAGAGATTGCTTTATCATATTGAGCATCCGTCAATACTCCCTTTATTCCTGTCGAAATCTGTTCTGGCTGCTGTAACAGAATGCCAGAGACTGAGTGGTTTATAAATAACAGACATCTATTCCTCATAGTTCTGGAGGCTGGGAAGTCCAAGATCAAGGAGCTGGCAGATTTTGTGTCTGGTGAGAGCTCATTTCCTGGTTTGAAACTGGTAACTTCTCCATGTGTCTCCTCACATGATGGAAGGGATGAAGGAGCTCTGTAGAGTCTCTTTCATGAAAGCACTAATTCCATTCACCTGCCAAAGTTTCCCTCTCCTAATTCCACCATCACATGGTGGGAGGTAGGATTTCTACCTAAGAATTTGGGAGGGCACCTGGGTGGCTCAGTGGGTTAAGCCTCTGCCTTCGGCTCAGGTCATGATCTTAGGGTCCTGGGATCGAGCCCCGCATCGGGCTCTCTGCTTGGTAAGGGGCCTGCTTCCCCGCCCTTGCCTGCCTCTCTGCCTACTTGTGATCTCTCTCTCTCTGTCAAGTAGATAAATAAAATCTTTAAAAAAAAGTATTTGGGGGGCAGAGCACATTCAGTCTCTAGAAATCCCTAAGCTTGCTCCCATTGGCCTCTATCTTCGGGATAAGGTAGGTTGTATTAGAGAACATCTCAGCAGACTTTTTCTGTATAGTAAAATGATTTTAGGTTTTGAAAGCCATATAATCTTTGTCACAACTACTCTGCCATTAGAGCACAAAAGCAGCCCTGGACAATATGTAAAGAAACAGGCACATTCGTGTTCCAATAAAACTTTATTTATAAAGTAGGCTATAGAGGCGCCTGGATGGCTCGGTCGGTTAAGTGTCTGTCTTCAGCACAGGTCATGGTCTCATAGTCCTGAGATTGAGCCCCACATCAGGCTCTGCTCAGCAGGGAGCCTGCTTCCCCCTCTCTCTCTGCCTGTCTCTCTGTCTACTTGTGATCTCTCTCTCTCTCTGTCAAGTAAATAAAAAAATTAAAAACCTAAAAATATAAAAAATAAAGTAGGCTATAGGGGCCCCTGGGTGGCTCAGTCAGTTAAGCATCTGCCTTCAGCCCAGGTCATGATCCCAGTGTCCTGGGATCAAGCCCCACATGGGGCTCTCTGCTCAGCGGGGAGCCTGCTTCTCTCTCTCCCTCCGTCCCCCACTTGTGCTGCTCTCTCCCTCTAGTGCTGTCTCTCTCTCTCTCTCTCTCTCTCTCAAATAAATAAAGTCCTTTTAAAGAAATTAAAAAAGAAGAAAAATAAAATCAGCTATAGGTGGGATTTGGCCCACAGGCCATAGTTAATCACTCCGACTCTAGTTTGGCTCTAGAGGGTCTCACACCAGCAATTAAATTTCTATGTGTAGCTTAGAAGAAGCATATATCCCTTTGACTCACAAATTCAGTGGCCAGAATGAAGCAGATGGCCCTACCCAGCTACAGAAGCAAGGAAGTATAATTCTACCATGTTTCCAGAAGGAGACGAGCCGGAAATATCTGGTGAAATAATATGAATGACTACCACAGAGGACATGTATTAAAGTCACATGTTTGCATGCTTGTCCTGTGCACTACGAAGTAAACCCCTTGGGGGCAAGAACCTTGCCTTAGATACAGACCTAAACAGGTGTAGTAAATGTGTTGTCAAAAGCTGATCACTGTGCTTTGGAGCCAAAATACAACTCAAAGACAGAGTTTGGGATAAAGAGGAACAACAGCTTTCTTGCTTTGCTGGGAAAGGAGCCTGGAGCAGGCTTTGGCCTTCAAAATGGCAAGCCCACTGGGAGGAAGGGGCTTGGAGGTGGGTCTTATATAGAAATACAGGATCTAGATAGCCTTTTCTCTTAGTTGTCTTCAGGGTGGTACCAGGTTCCTGAAACAAAAGGCTAAGGACGGGGGAGGGGGAGTTTTGCGGAAGAGAGATAAAAACATTACTTTAAATTCAAGGGGCACCTGGGTGGCTCAGTCAGTTAAGTGTATGCCTTGGGCTCAGGTCTTGATCCCATGGTTCTGGAATGGAGCCCTGTGTCAGGCTCTCTGCTCAGTGAGGAGTCTGCTTCTCGCTCCTCCCTCCTCCCTCACCCTCCACCCTCCTTCTGGTTTTCCCTCCCCCCCCCCTCCCCCTCCCTCTTCCTCCCTCTCCCCTCTTCCTGCTCATACTCTTGCTCCTTCTCTCTCAAATAAATAAATAAAATATTTTTTAAAAAGTGAAATCGAGTTTTGCTGAAGCATTAGTTCAGCCATTTTGATTTTTATTCAATTTTAAGCAGTTTCAGATGTGCATCACTATGGCTGATTGGTTGAGAAGGGAACAGAAAGAAGCAGAGAGAAGAGAAAAGGCATTACAAAAAGGCCAGTGGAGTGGGTGGTGATAGTAGTAGTAATGCAGAAAAGGATTATCACTTTGGCAGTGGCCATATCTATCATAATTATCATGTTAATGCTAATAGTGATGTTCTTAAAAGAGTGATCTAAACTCCTGCATTCTTGTTACATTCATTGCTCAAATCATTTCAGTTTGGCTTTTTCTGCCAAACCCCAATTCTCTGAGACCACTCTTGCTAAGGTCACAAGTAACCTCCCATTTGCAGAACTTAAATGACGTGTTTCTTTCTTTTTTTTTTTTAATTCGAAAGAGAGAGAAAGAGAGGGAGGGAGAAAGAGCAAGAGCATTAATGAGGGGAGAGCAAGAAGCAGGCTCCCTGCTGAGCTGGGAGCCTGACGTGGGGCTCAATCCCAGGAACTTGAGATCATGACCTCATCCGAAGCTGGATGCTGAACCAACTGAGTGGCCCAAGTGCCCCTTAATCCTTAATCCTTAATCCTTATTTTACTGAACTCCTCAGCTGTACATGAAACCACCAAATGCACCTCATTTAAATTCCCAGCTCCATATGCCTCTGTGACACAGCAGTTTCATGGTTCTCCTCTGGGTCTCTCCAATTGTTCTCTGAATGTCCCCTACTCTTCCAGTCCCTTAAATATTAATGTTTCTTAGGACTTTGTCCTCTTCCCTCTGCTCCTCTTTTCAATCTGCTACCATCACTTGAATGGTCTCACTTACCCACATGTTTCTTACTCCTGTCTAGAGTGCTATCAATTTCCATACTCATGCCCCATTCATACTCCTTTCCAAGTTCAGAATCATGTCCCCAACGTTCAGTCTCATACTTTCACCAGGAGGTCCTCTGTATATTTCAAATGAACATGGCAGAAAATATGCTCCTGTTCTATCTCAGTATTTACAATAGTATGTGCATAGCCATCTAAGCTAGACACCCGTGTGATATTGTGAATGCTTCCTCCCTACTCCCATTTCCCTGTCTAGCCTAAATACTTCTTTCTCTTACTTCCTTGCCAGACTACTCTCCTGGACTATATTTTTATCAACTTTCACCTGGATTACCAAGGAGCTTTCTAACCTTTTTCTTTAATTATTTTGGTCTTATCATGAAATATTTCATACAGAAAACAATAGTAATAAATATAAGGTATACTCAGTTTTATCAAATCTTAACTTATTATAATATTTGCATCTGAGTTTTTTTAAGATTTTATTTATTTATTCGTTAGAGAGAGAGAGAGCAAGCGAGCACAGGCAGACAGAGTGGTAGGCAGAGGCAGAGGGAGAAGCAGGCTCCCTGCCGAGCAAGGAGCCCGATGTGGGACTCATCCCAGGACGCTGGGATCATGACCTGAGCCGAAGGCAGCCGCTTAACCAACTGAGCCTCCCAGGCATCCCTGCATCTGATTTTTAAGGGGAAATAATAATAGATCAAAGAGAAGCCCCATGTGTTCTCACCCCAGCTGATTTCCTTCCTCTCTCCCCAGAGGTAACCAGCTCGTGAATTTGGAATTTATCATTAGCACAAAACCCTTAGTTAAATTATTACATTTGTATATATCCCTAGAACAGATAGAGTATTATTTGGGGGGGGTGAACTTTATATAAATGGGACCAAACCACATGAATCTTTGTGCAATTTGCTCTTGTCACTCAGTATTATGTTACAAAGCACCCTGAGGATCTCATTTGGGTTTATATGTTGATATTTTATCCAGCAAACTTGATGAATCCTCATTTGTTTTAATAATTTATCTGTAGCTACTCTTGAATTTTCTATGTAGACTATCACACAATCTTCAAATAAAGATAGGTTATCTCTTTTTAATCCTATTTAGATAGACTTTGTTTTTCTTCACTTTTCACATTGGATAGTACCCCCAGCATAATGTTGGACAGAAGCACTTATTAGTACTTATTGAAATTCTGACTTTATGAGAGTGTGTCAAAAGTGTCACCAGTAAATATATGTTTTGGATGGATATATTTGATGGAATTTTATCAAATCTTCTCTCTGCTCCAGTAACGTGATCATATGACTATGTTCCTTATTAGTGTGGTGTATCACAATAGTAGATTTTCTGATAATCAATTATCATTTCATTTTCAGGATAAATTCTACTTGGTGGATGTCTTGAAATGTTCTTGAGATTTTTTTAATCAGGTTTGGTAAGGCTGTAACCTACATGAGACAACAGCATTTGAAATAACAGTTTATTATTCACAGTTGTTCCCAAGAGGAAAGGGCATGTCACACGATGTGGGGCCACAGAGAGACGGACCAAAGTCAATCAGGAGGCAGAAGGAGTGAGGGGGAAATATGGATGCCAGCCTTTATTCTGGTTTTCATAGGAAGGAATGGGCAAGGCAAGATGACCATGTTAGGACTGTTGAGTTTGAATAATTTCAGCAGGCTCTAGGCTATGGAGATGGTCCCCAGTTGTCCTGTCCCTGACCCTGGGGTGTTTTGGGGCAGGGTGAATACTGGCTTGATGTGTAAGAGGGTAAAAGATGTGGTTAGAGACATGGCCTATGGATTATTTGCTTTGCATATGAAAGACATGCTGGCAGGCAAGTTGCTTACTCTTTCTAGAAATTGGCCAGCCCTGGGAGGGGAAGTGTCTCTAAGATTAGCAAGGCTCCAAGTCATCAAAACATGTAAATATGGAAAAATTCTAAACATGAGTAATATGGTTGAGATGTTTTTATTTTTCATTTTGTTTCATTTTCAGTACTGTTGAATTTGATAGGATAACATTTGCTTCATGAGATAGGTCTAGGATTTTCTTCTTTTATATTTTCCTTCATAAATTGTGTGTGTGCATGTATGATTGAGGCTTTCTTGGGGATCAGGCAGGGCTGGGGCAAGAACCACACTAGGGGACTAGGGCCTGCATACCAGGGCAATGCTGGTCTTCAAGGCAATGTTGGGTAGCTCAGACCTGAGCTCTATAGGTGAGGGGTCCAGTTGGGTACCTCAAAGCAGAGACAACCTTAAGAGGAAGGATAGTCTGGGTTGACATTAGTGCAAGAAGGATAATGTCAGTGGGGGGCAGACTTTGCTGAAGAAAAGTTGGGTGTTATAAAGCTTTAAAGGACCTACATGAGCAGAGATTTGGGGGAGTAAAACAGGCCTAGTAAGCCCTGTGGTGAGAAAGAAAAGTAGGAGAGAGGAACAAGAAGGGTGATTCTGGAGTGCAGGGAGGTCCATCTTTTCTCCAGGGCCTCAGCATACCAGTACTGGTGCAGTGCTAGCTCCTCGTTCCTCTCTCCTGGTTTAACAGGTCCCTGCTTGTTGCTGTACATGGCAGTCATACTGAACGTAGGGCCTGGGAGGAGGCAGCTGGGCCTTATACAGACAGAGATCTTCTTCAGGCCAGAGGGTGACGAAATCTTTCATGTTTCATGCATCCCGGCACTTGGGCTCAAATATATGGAGCGTGTCAAGGATGCCGTAAGCAAGGAAATCTGCAAAGGTGATTTTGTCCCCTGAAAATTGTGGCCTCTTCCCTAGAAACTGTGAGAAGAGCTTCATCTTTTTAGGAAGCCCCTCCAAGTACTCACATTTCCATTTCTCTAAGTCAAGTTTGATTGGAGGTGTCCATAACCTAGTTCTTCAAAATGTCCACACAAATCTTCTCTTCTGTTTTCCCTCATAGGTGGTGTTTGTGAGCAATGTGGTGAAGGAAGACATGGCTCTGGGTGATCTCGTGAGGTTTATCAATTAAGTAGGGCAGTTTGAGAAAGTCCAGGCTCAACTTGAATGTTTCAGTCAGCCACTCTGCCTTCAGTCAGAGTTGGGGCGTCCTCCATCACAGGTTTCTTTTCCTCACAGTTTTGAGTCTGTGTGTTCCAGAAGCAGGTGGATTGAATAAGCCAGCCCATGGATGTCCCAGTAAGCCAAGGTCAGGGCCATAGTTCAACATTCTGTGGACTCGGGGAATAGCCTTAGTGGAGCTGGGCTGGAACTTCATCCTTACAGTTTTTCTTTAACCTAGAAATAATATCAAAATAAAAAGATTTAGGAAAGAAGGAATCCCCAAGAGTCAAACATTAAAAGAAGACCTACTAAATATATAGGCACTAGTGCTTTGGTTACCCTAAGGGCATTAGCTACATCAGTAAATAAAAGACTTGCATATTTTAACCACTTGGAGAGGCACCAAGATTTTGGCCCCTTGTGAGGCTAATGGATGGAATTAAGATCCCTGAATAAAACATAGGCTGTCAAAACTGTGTACTCTGTTCAGAGGTATAGACAGGCTATAAATCCTCCAGCAAAGGTCAGTGTCTGGGATTTGGGTGAAAAAAAAAGTCTCCCTTGAGAATTTAAAACTACAGGCTACCCTCATAGGTACAAATTTACACTACCTGTGTGGCAGATATTACTTATGCTTTCCAATACTTTGTTTTCCTCTCTTTCCTAAACACCTAAAAGACTGTACTTCCCCATCCCCTTGCAGCTGTGTGGGGCCATGTGTCTAGCTTTTGTCCATGGTCACTTCTGAGCTGAGGAAGTCAAAAGTCCCTTCCATCCTTGAGGTCTTTCATCTCCTGCTGTACAGACCTAGAAGCCATAACAACAGCATAAAATGGAAACAGCCTGGATCTACCTAAATCACTGCTTGGGGAGAGCTGCTCTGAGGAGATGCCCAGCTTGAAGCAGATTTTATATGAGCCAGAAACAAACGTTTGTTGTCTTAAGCCACAGAAATTTCAGGACTGAATTAATTGCTTGCCTGCTCTCTCCCTACACACACACACACACACACACACACCATTTATGAAGGAAAATAAAAGAAAAGGAAATCCTAGACTTCTCATGAAGTAAAATCCAGCAGTATACTGAAGACAAAACAAAAGAAAAATTAAAACATCTAGGATTTATCCAAGAAATGCAACCCAGTAGGTTTTATTGTAGAAATGCAATGATAATTCATTATCAGAAAATACACTAATGGGAAACTAGATTTATAATAAGAAATATCTATTTGGTCTTAATCCTGGACTCTGGCACAGAGCTCTAAAATGCTTGGAATTTCCTGTGACCAGAGCAATAAAGATATCTTTTATGTTAATGAGGTAACTTTTGGAAGGCACCTGATGGTGAAGCTGGTCACCAGTAGAACCAGCCATATGATTAGAGGACTGGAAGTTTCAATCCCATCTTCTTGATTTCTGAGGTGGGGAGAGGGCCTAAGGATTGAGTTCAATCACCAATGGCCAATGATTTAATCAACCGTACCTGTGTAACAAGGCCTCCATAAAACCCCCAAAAGACAGGATTTTGAAGACTTCCAGATTGGTGAACACATGGAGATGTAGGGAGAGTGGTGGGCCCAGAGAGGGCATGGAAGTTCTGTATACCTTGCCCTATGCATCTCTTCTGCCTGCCTGTTCCTGACTTATGTTCTTTTATAATAAAACAGTAATCTAGTGAATAAATGGGGTTCCAGAGTTCTGTGAACCACTAAAGGAAATTTGTCAAACCCAAGGAGGGAGTTGTGGGACTTCTGATTCATAACCAGTTGGTCAGACGCGCAGGTGATAATCTGCACTTGTGACTGGTACCCGGAGTGTGCGTGTGGTGGGGGGAGGGGCAGTCTTGAGGGACTAAACATTTGATCTGTGAGATCTGGTACTATCTCCAGGCAGATAGTGCCGTAGCTGCATTGTAGGACACCCAGCTGGTGTCTGGAGAATTTCTTGGTGCTGTAGAGAAACCCATACACACACATATTGGAAATCTGATGATCAGATCCCATTTAGTGATATACCACACTAATAAATAAGATACTCCATCTTTCCAGACTAACGCACTGACTGATCCAAGAAACTCCTGAGAAATCAGTATAAAAGTGGAAAAATGACCTGAAATTGATTATACTTCAAGAGGCCTAGAAGAGAAAATGCAAGACCCCATTTAAGGGACCCACCCTCAAATTGGGCCACATAGGATTTCCACACATAAATATTCCCTCCCCTTCCACTAAGCATGATCTTACAATAAAAAATATGTATATAAAATCAATACATAAAACCAGCCACCATGAATGAAAATTAACATTAAAAAACATGAAGACTATTATTCTCTTGAATTTCATATAATGGAATTATATTAAACTGAGAATATTAAATTGGCTTAAGAGATAAAACAAGAAATTGAAAATCATGAGAAGGAAAACACTATTATCAAGAAACCAAAGATTTCAAAATCAGTAGAATAAAATTTTCAGAAATAATAAGATACAGTTTTTGAAATTACCAATTAAATGAACATGTTAAAAAACACACTATGTGTAATTGAGCTTGAAGGGTGGTATAGAAAAACACCCAAAATTGAGTACAAATGAAAAGAAAAGAAAATACACAATAGCATAATTAAGAGACCTCAAAACTAGAACAAACACATTTACTACATGTATAATAGAAGTTCCAGAAGAGAACTGCAAAGCATGGAAGAGAAATGATATTTGAAAAAATAATGACACTGAGAATCATACTGAATCTCAAACTGGATAAATAAAAATAAATCAAAAAACACATCCAGACACATCATAGTGAAACTGCTATGTATCAAAGACTAAAAGAATATTTTAACAGCATATGTAGGAAGAAACTGGCAGATTAGAGACAGACTGACATCATACTCCTAATCCAAAAGATAAGGGAAGGTAATGGGGACTTGAGAGAAAATCACTCTATCCTGGTAAACTATCATAAAGATCAAAGTCAAAATAAAGAGGCATCTGGGTGGTTCAGATGGTTAAGTGTCTGCCTTTGGCTCAGCTCATGATCCCGGGGTTCCTGAGATTGAGCCCGGAGTCCAGCTCCCTGCTCAGCAGAGAGTCTGCTTCTCCCTCTCCCTCTATTCCTCCCCTGCTTATGGTCTCTCTCTGTCTCTCTCCCAAATAAATAAATAAAATCTTAAAAAAAACAAAGTCAAAATAAAGAGATTTGTGGACAACACTGAACTTACTACCAACTTACTTAACCTTATGGGAAGAAATTTATACCTCACAGACAGTAAAATCCTGGATGCCTTTTTCTACTTCTCAACATGAAGCTCAACAAGTCCAGTACCTATTACATTGTATGTCTGTTTCATTTTCTTATTTTCAGAGATGACAGTCTTTCTCGGTTTTCTATTTTCACATTTTTATTTCTCTCTCTTTGATGTGTTTGGACCAGAGGAGTATATCAAATATGAAGTCACTATGTCATCTTGTCCAGAAATCTCCCTATGTCTTTCTTTATATCATTTCAATTTCCACATAACCACCAGAATAATCTAGCTCTATGCTTCTCAAACTACCTATGGTGAAGGATCAGTGTGATTTTTTCCCTAATAGATGGCATGCCAATATTTTATCAAAGTCAACTGATCACTCATCTGGATGTGGCAGCACTGTCCATTTGCTATAAATTACTTAATCTCAATTTATGTATTTACCAGAGAATGATAACAGATAGTTCTTGGACCAGGAATGATATGTGGATCACAATTTGAATAGTACCAATCTAGTTAAAATTCAATTCTGGAAATTTCACTTAAAATTATGTAATGATCTCCATTACCTACAAGACAACTTCCAAATTCCAAATAATATGCATACAAGGTCCTTTTTTTATTGTGTTATGTTAGTCACCATACAGTACATCATTAGTTTTTGATGTAGTGTTGAATGATTCATTGTTTGTGTATAATATCCAGTGCTGCATGCAGTCCATGCCGTCCTTAATACCCACCACCATGCTCACCCATCCCCCCATTCCCTTCCTTCTAAAACCCTCAGTTTGTTTTCCAGAGTCCTTTGTGATCTGTCTCTCCGATTTCATCTCCTACATTTGTCTGCCTCAAATTTTATACCCAGAAACAATTCAGTGCTTGCAGTTTCTTAATCACTAAGAATCACTGAAAAAGGTGAAGAAACAAACTATAAGTTGAGATTCCTAGAGCAAATCTCAAAGCCAGACTGAAGAAAGGAAACCCACCAAGGAAGCTACAATTTCCTCTACATCAGAAAGTTTCTAGCTCCAGAACCATATAGCTACTGCAATAATAATTTTTAAAAAGGTGCTACAGTCAGAACAATCATCATTACCAGTGTCACTGCAGAACCACGCCATACCTGCTGTGATCTACACCAGGGAAATTGACATCCCACACACTGTCTCTCAACACCCAGGAAGCTAGTTACTTGACATTTGGACCTCTGTTAATGCTGGCTTAGAAAAACTCTGTTTTCCATATCTTACATGAGTGCACCTGATTTGTTTAACCCTGTATAACATGTAGAACCAGTTGTAAGTGAGTCTATGAAATGTACATTTTAAGATTTTTTTTTTATTTATCTATTTGTTAGAGAAAGAGCGAGCACAGGCAGACAGAGAGGCAGGCAGAGGCAGAGGGAGAAGCAGGCTCCCTGCCAAGCAAGGAGCCCGATGTGGGACTCGATCCCAGGACGCTGGGATCATAAGCCGGGCCGAAGGCAGCCGCGTAACCAACTGAGCCACCCAGGCGTCCCTGTACATTTTAATTTTCCAACCCCCATAGCAGAAAAGGGGATACTAGATCATTGTTTTTCATAATCCATTAATGGGGTTTATAAAATTAATTTAGGGAATCAGGATCCATATTTTTTAATGAAATGGAATGGGATACAAAAGACTAGAAAATATCGAAGTACACATTCAGGGTAACTAACCTTTCATGAAAATTTTGTTTTAGTTATATAAATAAAGAGAATGTAATACAGGAATGTACTGGGATTCTACATAAATGCATGTATTACTATAGGTTCTAATCCAAAAAGTTTTATTTTTTGTTTTATTTTATTTTCAAGAGAGAGAGAGAGAGAAATGGGGGGAGGGAGGTAAAGGGAGAGAGAATCCTCAAGCTGACCCCCCACTGAGTGAAGAGCCTGATGCAAACCTCAACCTCATGACCCTGACATCATGACCTGAGCAGAAATCAAGAGTTGGATGCTCAATTGAGTCACCCAGGTGCCCCCCAAAAGTTTTAAATGCATTATACTAGTGTAATAATTCTCAAATTTTAGCCTGCAACAGAATTCCCTGGAGAGGGGGTATTAAAGCACAGATGCTGGGCCCCATACCAAGTTTCTGATTGATGTCTGGTGTGAGGCCTGGGAATTTACATTTCTAACAAGTTCCCAGGTGATGTTGATGGTGTTGATCCAAAAAACATACTCTTAGAACAACTGCTCTACAACATCGGCTCTTAACATTGGCTGCACATTAGAATCATCTGTAGAGCTTTAAAAAGTCCTGATGCCAGGCAGCACACCAGATCAATTACACGAGGCTCTCTGGGATGAGACTGGACCATCAGTTTTTTAAAGCTCCACCCATGTGAAGCCAGGAATGAGAATGAACATTCTAGAAGAATGATGGTTTAGGTGTTAAGCATGTATCTATAATTTTTTTGCCACATTTATCTAAATCTATCATTCTTTAAGTTATCACCTTCAGGAACTGTTTTAGAACCTCTTGATCTCTAGATCATGCCCCATTCATTGGCAAGTGGCTTCATCCACTGAAACAAATGCTGGATTTGAAATCAAGCAGAGAGAGTCAATTATCATATGGTTTCACTTACTTGTGGAGCATAAGGAATAACACAGAGGACATTGGGAGATGGAGAGGAGAAGTGAGTTGGGGGAAATCGGAGGGGGAGACAAACCATGAGAGACTGTGGACTCTGAGAAACAAAACTGAGGGTTT
>ML097487.1:112576-141374 GCA_003697995.1 Taxidea taxus jeffersonii
CAAGCAGAGAGAGTCAATTATCATATGGTTTCACTTACTTGTGGAGCATAAGGAATAACACAGAGGACATTGGGAGATGGAGAGGAGAAGTGAGTTGGGGGAAATCGGAGGGGGAGACAAACCATGAGAGACTGTGGACTCTGAGAAACAAACTGAGGGTTTTGGAGGGGAGGGGGGGGTGGGGGGTTGGGTGAACCTGGTGGTGGGTATTAAGGAGGGCACGTATTGATTGCATGGAGCACCGGGTGTGGTGCATAAACAATGAATCTTGAAACATGAAAAAAATTAAATTTGAAAGAAAGAAAGAAAGAGAAAGAAAGAAAGAAGGAAGGAAGGAAGAGAAATAAATCACAAAACTACCCTTTGAGTGGTGACTCTTTCTTACCAGGTATGTGACCTTGGGCAGGTTATGAGTCTCTGGGGGCACCTGGATGGCTCAGTAGGTTAAGCGTCTGCCTTTGGCTCAGGTTATAATCCCCAAGTACTGGCATCAAGCCCCGCATCAGGCTCCTTGCTCAGTGGGAAGCCTGCTTTATCCTCTGCCTGCTTCTCCCCCTGCTTGTGTGCACTCTCTCTTTCTCTTTGTCAAATAAATAAATACAATTTAAGATGAGGCTCTGTTTCTTCTCCCACATAATACAGAAGATAGCAAAAACGCCTTAACAACTTCACAGGATGGACATGATAATACAATACAGGCAAAAAACCCCCCAACTTTATAAATGATGAGGTTGGTGTGCCCGAAGTTCAGGGCGCATGCAGGGTGGAGTGTCCAGACATGAAGGAAGATATTTTGATTGATGTTAGATGTTTAAGGCTCTTATGTGCTTGAATATTCTCTTGGAGTTTGGACAATATGTTGCACAGTGGAAATTTTTAAACAAGGAATTGATATGAATCATTTGTGCTATTTTTCAAACGAGAACTCTGGTGACCAAGTTTCTCTAATGGGAAACAGAAAGAAAGGCCCAGAAAGCAGTTACGAGGCCGTCATACAAGAACAAGTAAGAGAGGATGACAGTCTGAAAAACAGACGTGGAAGACGGGACAGAGATTGTGCTGCTACTTCAAGATATCTCTCGGCAGAATAAATGGACTTAGGTGAAGCAATTAATAAGAAAATTCACTTGGGCTGTGTTCACATGTGATACTAAAATATTCAGAGTTTTAAAATAGAATTTCATCCATAAACTATCTATATAGTGATCTCATTACTTGGTTAAATATTCAAATAAAGGGCTGAATATTTTGGTACTATTTTATTTTTTTAAGTTGTCAGTTATTTATTTATTTATTTATTTATTTATTTATTTATTTATTTATGTTAGTCACCACACAGTACAGCTAAGTTACTATTTAAATTCCAGTTAGTTAACATACAGTGTCATATTAGTTTCAGGTGTACAATATAGCAAGCCAACACTTCCATACAACATCGGGTGCCCATTAGGAAAAGCATACTTCTTAATCCCCATCATATTTTGGTATTCTTTTAGATTTGTTATAGATCCATTTAAGGAAATTAATTCATACTTGCAATCTGGTCAGAATTTGCTTCATGGCCCAATACAATTACACTTCTTTCACAAAAATAAAGTAATGCTGCTCTTTACTTATGATGAAGAAAGACATACTGGTAACTTGATGTTAACAAGACATTACAAACAGAAAAGGAGCCAAATCTGGTATTTTTACCACAAGTCTGACTACTATGAGGCACACAAACTGATCACAAAATGAGACTAACAAAGCTCTTCCAAGAACCGGAGCCTGAGGAATACTGCATATTGCTCCCCTCTTGAAGAGTCACCATACATATTAGCATCTTAAAGACTCCAAAAAGTCATGAGCAAAAAAACATATTCTGTTCTGCTTAATGCAACATTTCCTATCCACATAAGACTATGAAATGCTTTATTTTTTAAATTTATTCATAACATCTATTTACATTCTGTAAAAAGAGTGAAAGTTATAATATACTTTGGGTTATGTAAGTTTAGAAAAATGGTCTCCCAACTAAATAATACTCCTGCAAGCACAATTGTACTTGTATATTAATTCTATTTTGCATGTTGTACAATCACTACTTTACTTGGGTATAACATATGTTGTAATACAAAACAGAAATTTTAAATGATATAAAATATAAGATATAAAATAATCTTTTAAAATTTCTTATTTATTTGTGGCATAGAAACTCTATGTTAATACTAGACAAAGTAGATTTAAAAGCAAGAAAAAATTACCAGGGATAAAAAGTGACATTACATAATGTTAAAGGGTCAGTTCACTAATGAGACATAAGTGTTCTATATGTGTATGCACCAAAAAAGTGAGCTTCCAAATATGTGAAGCAAAATCTGATAGAAGTGAAAGGAGAGATGGATAAATATACAATTACAGATGGAAATTTTTCAACACTTCTTTTAATATTTGATAGAGCAAATATACAGAAATTCAGCAATGATATAAAAGAGCTGAACAAAATTATCAATCACATGGACCTAATAGACACTTATTTGTAGAAAATTTCACTTAACATCAAAATTTTCATTTTCTCAAACGCATATAGAATGTTTACTAATATACACTACATCCTGGGTAATAAGACAAACCTTATTAAATTTAAAAGAATTAAAATGATGCAAAGTATATTCTCTGACAATAATGGAATTAAACTAGAAATTAGTATCAGAAAGACATCTTGAAAATTCCCAAACTCTTAGAAATTAAACAAAATACTTCTGAATAATCCATGGGTCAAAAATGAAGTAGTAAGAGAGATGAGAAAATATTTTGAACCGAGAGAAAAGTGAAAATATGACATAACAAAATTTGTGGGATACACAGTCAACACACCAATTAAAAACACAATTGTCAAATTGGATTTAAAATAACAAGACCTGCCCATATGTTATCTACAATTATTTATAATTACAGAGAAATGTATAGCATGAAATGCCTGTATTGGTAAAGAATAGAGGTCTCAAATCAGTAATCTAAGCTTCAATATTCAATAAACTGGGGAAAGGGGCACCTCGGTGGCTCAGTGGGTTAAAGCCTCTGCCTTTGGCTCAGGTCATGATCCCAGGATCCTGGGATCGAGCCCCACATCAGGCTCTCTGCTCAGTGGGGAGCCTGCTTCTTCCTCTCTCTCTCTCTCTGCCTCCCTCTCCCCCAACTTGAGATCTCTGCCTGTCAAATAAATAAATAAGATCTATTAAAAAAAGAAACTGGGGAAAGAAAAACAAAAATAAGCTCAACAGCTCTTTTCACATTTGGCCTTGGGATAGTCAGGGAACTTGTGTGTGGTAGAAAAGATTTTTAAGGTCACTCATTTTATTTCAATATATAGTTTCAATGTATAGTTTCTACTTTAGAGGAAAATATAACCTCCCAGTCAAATCCACTTAGCCAGTCTCACATAAACTTCGATATCCTGAAAGAGAATCAACAAATAGTGAGGGGACCTCTGTCAACCTGTCTATATTTTATGGGTTACCAGTTTTCTCTCAGGAAACCATGAACACTGGACATATGACACACAAGAGCCTCCTAGGCAGATGGACGGAGTGAGACCATCAGTGTTAGTCTGAATGTTAATTGCTGAAAAAGTTTAATTTCTTTCTTGTTTTTTTAAAGGAAAAATCCTACTATTTTTTTCCCATACCCAAATGGATCGTTCACCTACCCCAATGTAGAAACTTCTAGACTAGAGAATAAAGAGGTGAAAGGACCTAGTTATGAAGCAATTTCATCTCTGAAATGATCCCATGGAATTCACTCACAGCGGACAGAATGTATCGACCCTAAAGTAAAGCGATGGAAAAGGTAGCTATTTCTAAGGCTGAAATAATCCTCTGGAGAACACACTGCATTTTGTTAAGTTGTCAACCCATGGGTTTCTATTTCTCCTTATATGTTGTGCTGTGACTGTCTTCTAAATACCACATTCCACTGTCGGCTTGATATTTAAAACCAGTTGGCCGCACTCCACTGCCATCCATTATGTTGCATTGTTTTACAAGAAATATGACTTCTTTCACAGCAGACATGTTGATCCCAAGGAAACTGTTTTTCACATTTTACTGTGTGGATTTTTAAAATATATTTATCCTACACACAAAACATATAAACGTGACACAATTGAACTTACTTAAACAGTTAATAGATTTATACATGCTGCTCCTTTCTCTCGAGATGAATGTCTTTTAATATCTTTAAATAAAGTTTAAAACCCAATCTTTGCTGGCTCAGATGCTTGCAGAGGAGTTGGCTCGTGATGCCTTCTCATTTGGGATTGTCTTCTGTTGCTAAGAGATTTGCATATGCTTAAGATGACTTAAGATCATTTGTACAAAATATACTCAGAAATTAATCCATAAGTGGCATTTTTATACAAAGAAATTTGGTCAGGTAGACTTAGTTTTCTTTTTTATTATGTTCAGTTAGCCACCATACAGTACATCATTAGTTTTTGATGTTGTGTTCAATGATTCATTGGTTGCATATAACACCCAGTGCTCATCACAACACATGCCCTCCTTAATGCCCATCACCCGGCTACTCCATCCCCTATCCCGCATCCCCCCACCCCTCTGAAACCCTCAGTTTTTTTCTCAGAGTCCACAGTCTCTGATGGTTCATATCCCCCTCTGATTTCTACCCATTCAATTTTCCCTCCCTTCCCCAATGGTTCTCTGCACTATTCCTTATGTTCCACATATGAGCAAAACCATATGATAATTGTCTGTCTCTGCTTGATTTATTTCACTTAGCATAATCCCCTCCAGTTCCATTCATGTTGATGCAAAAGTTGGGTATTCTTCCTTTCTGATGGCTGAGTAATATTCCATTGTATATATGGACCACATCTTCTTTATCCATTCATCCTTTGAAGATCATCTTTGCTCCTTCCACAGTTTGACTATTGTGGACATTGCTGCTATGAACATTAGGGTGCCTGTGCTCCTTCTTTTCACTACATCTGTATCTTTGGGGTAAACACCTAGTAGCACAATTGCTGGGTTACAGGGTAGCTCTATTTTTAACTTTTTGAGGAACCTCCGTACTGTTTTCCAGAGTAGTTATACCAGCTTGCATTCTCACCAAAAGTGTAAGAGGGTTCCCCTTTCTCTGCATCCTCACCAACATTTGTTCTTTCCTGCCTTGTAAATTTTTGCCATTATAATTGGTGTAAGGTGGTATCTCAGTGTGGTTTTGACTTGAATTTCCCTGATGGCCAATGATGTTGAACAATTTTTTATGTGTCTGTTAACCACTTGTATGCAGACTTTCAAAGAAGCCATCTTTCTTTTCCCTTGACAACAGTGGGAGTGTGAGCCTGAAATTTAAGTATAATTCATCACTACTGTGGCCAACTTGATATAGTGTTCAAGGTGATATCAACCCTGTTAGAACCTGAATTTTCCTACTAAATCCCAAATATTTGACCTAATATAGAATGAAAAAGAAAGTGCAAATACTTAACAATTGCACATATTTTCACATGCTTAGTATATTATTTATCTATTGCTGCATAATAAAATACCAAATAAATTTGTAACATAAAAATACCCACATATATTAATCTCACAGTTTCTGTGGATTAGGAATCTGAGCACAGTTTAACAGGCTTCTTTGCCTCAGGGTGTCCTATGAGGTTGCAATCAAGGTATCAGCCAGGGCTGAAGTCCCATCTGAAAGCTCACTGAGGGGAGGATCTACTTCTAAGCCCGCTGCATAAAGTAGAGGAAGTGGAGATGCAACAGGGGTGGGAGTTAAGGTGGTAGGAAAAGTAAAAATGAAACAAGATGGGATCGGGAGGGAGACAAACCAAAAGAGACTCTTAATGTCATAAAACAAACTGAGGGGGGTGGGGTTACATTATATGTTTAATTAAAGCTTAAATTAAAAAAAAAGTTAGTATAACATTTTCCAAACAATTGGTGCCATATGATAGGCACAAGTCAGGAAAGTGTTTCTAGCCTCCATTAGCAAATTTAAAGTCAAACTATATTAGAGTCACTGACTTGGTTTGGGCTTATCCTATAAGGAGACTTTAGACAAATATTTAAATGTAGACATTTTGTGGGTGGGCAGGGAAGCAACATTAGGAAACACTAGTAGGGGAGTGGAGAAAAAAGAATGGAAGCAACTACAGTAGATAGTGTGTGTTTTCAAGCTTGTTACCATTGTGGTGACTGGAGGTCATTTACAGTGGGGAACTGTGGGAAATAGGGAAGAACATATCTCAGAGTTATCCCAACTAAGAACAAAAAGGCTGGGGTATGTGTTCACTAGCTCTTTATTGTCACTGGTTGAAGTTTGCTTCCAGAAGCATAACTCTCTAGCACTTTATGCTAACTTATGTGTGAAGGCTGAGCCTGTTCTCCAAGCCAGAAGGGTAAAAAACCCCTCTGAGAAATTGGACCATTTCCTTACACCACACACGAAAATAGACTCAAAATGGATGAAGGACCTCAACGTGAGAAAGGAATCCATCAAAATCCTTGAGGAGAACACAGGCAGCAACCTCTTCGACCTCAGCCGCAGCAACTTCTTCCTAGGAACAACGCCAAAGGCAAGGGAAGCAAGGGAAAAAATGAACTATTGGGACTTCATCAAGATCAAAAGCTTTTGCACAGCAAAGGAAACAGTCAACAAAACCAAAAGACAACTGACAGAGTGGGAAAAGATATTTGCAAATGACATAATCAGATAAAGGGCTAGTATCTAAAATCTACAAAGAGCTTAGCAAACTCAACACCCAAAGAACAAATAATCCAATCAAGAAATGGGAAGAGGACATGAACAGACATTTCTGCAAAGAAGACATCCAGATGGCCAACAGACACATGAAAAAGTGCTCCACATCACTGGGCATCAGGGAAATACAAATCAAAACCACAATGAGATACCACCTCACACCAGTCAGAATGGCTAAAATGAACAAGTCAGGAAATGACAGATGCTGGCGAGGATGTGGAGAAAGGGGAACCCTCCTACACTGTTGGTGGGAATGCAAGCTGGTGCAACCACTCTGGAAAACAGCATGGAGGTTCCTCAAAAAATTGAAAATAGAGCTACCTTATGACCCAGCAATTGCACTACTGGGTATTTATCCTAAAGATACAAACGTAGTGATCCAAAGGGGCACGTGTACCCGAATGTTTATAGCAGCAATGTCCACAATAGCCAAGCTATGGAAAGAACCTAGATGTCCATCAACAGATGAATGGATAAAGAAGAAGTGGTATATATATACGATGGAATACTCTGCAGCCATCAAAAGAAATGAAATCTTACCATTTGTGACGACATGGATGGAACTAGAGCATATTATGCTTAGCGAAATAAGTCAATTGGAGAAAGACAACTACCACATGATCTCCCTGATATGAGGAAGTGGAGATGCAACGGGGGTGGGAGTTAAGGTGGTAGGAATAGTAAAAATGAAAGAAGATGGGATCGGGAGGGAGACAAACCAAAAGAGACTCTTAATGTCATAAAACAAACTGAGGGGGGTGGGGGGAAGAGGGGTTGGGAGAGGGTGGTGGGGTTACATTATATGTTTAAATAAAGCTTAAATAAAGTTTAAAAAAAATAAAAAAAATACATCAGTAATCGGAAAACAAAACAAAACAAAACAAAAAAACCTCTGACAGAGTCACTAGCATTCACAGGAAGCAGCCCTCAGCATGTAGAGATGAGAGTGGAAGCAATACGGATGAGGCACAACTAACATCTTCTATAGTCACTGTAACTGAAGAGCGGCTGGGAGTCCACCCAGTTCTTTTCCTGCTTTCATCAAGGGTTATACCTAAAAACTTCCCTAAGGGGACAAGCAGTTCTTATTTCGGTTAGGTTACATCATACATTCCTGATCATGGGAAGCAAGTGGTGAGATAAAACAAAGATATGAAATGTACAGGAAGTTCTGAAACTTTCCCAGAAAAGCCTGTGCCCCCAAAACAAAGTAATGGCTCTAAGTAGCAACAAGTCTAATGCTTTATTGAGCCTTGGACTGGGGATGTCCCCTGGAAAATCATTGATCACTTGACAGCTTGCCAAGTGCCCTTGGAAGTAGCAATAGGTCACAGAAGACTCAAGGTACCCTAGGAGGTTGAAACAGATTACATCAGCCCCTCAGTAACCTGGGAGGTAATAGTGGGCCAGGTTAGCCTCAGAATCCTCTGAAGTAGTACTGAGCCACATCAACCCCAAGGCATCCCAGAGCTTTGGGATGGCCCACATCAGATCTGAGACAAAAGGATCTATGATTTTCTAATTCTAAGACATCTTTCAACAGACAGGGAACAGTGGGAAATGTAATGGACAGCAGGCACACTCTGACAGTCATGCATTTTTCCAGCCAGTGGAATAGTAACTGACCTCAAGTTATAATTGAACTAAGACTCCTCAACAAAACAGAGCTTTTTCCAAATTTAAATTAAATCACCATTTGAAGTCATTGGTAAAACGATTAATAAGCTCCCCAAAGACATGGTCTTAATTTTTTTCATTTTTTAAAAAGATTTATTTAGTTTTTTTAAAAAGATTTTATTTATTTATTTTAGAGAGAAAGAGAGCAGGAGCAGGGGCATGGGGGAAGGAGAGGGACAAGCAGACTCTGCACTCAGTGAGGAGCCTGATCTGGGGGTGGATCCCACGGCCCTGAGATCATGACCCAAGCCAAAACCAAGAGTCTTACACTCAACAGACTGAGCTACCCAGGCACCTCAAGGCATGGTCTTATTTTGCTTCGTTTTGTGTCTCTGGTCCATTCTTTGGGATAATAAGTAGATATTAAGTAAATGGATGAATGTCTTGGTTTAATTGTCCTTTAAGACAGAAACTATTAATAAATACTTCTTTGGAATAAAAAGAGTGAGGTGTCTATTTTCTTTCTTTTTTTAAGATTTTATTTATTTATTTGACAGAGATCACAAGTAGGCAGAGAGGGGGAAGCAGGCTCCCTACTGAGCAGAGAGCGGGAAGGCAGAGGCTTAATCCACTGATCCACCCAAGAGCCTCATCTATTTTCAAATAAATATGGGAACCAATGAGTTAAAGTTAGACTTAGATGAGGGGCTCAAATATTAGCTAATTGAACATAAAAAAGAATACCATGCAAATAAAAAATGTTTAAATAAAGTATACAGTTTGAAAAAAATTAAACAGACTTTTTTTTTTTTTACTATGGGAATTCTCAGAGCCTTTAATATGCAAAGGTGCATTTTAAGTCAGCAGGCTAGGAAGATGGCATATGCACCATTTCCTGAACTTATTTAACCACTAAACTCTTTTTCTCTCCCATGGAACATTTCAAAATCCTAAAGAAGTTTGAGATGCTCTAACTCTTAAAGGTGGCTTAATGATTGAAAATTATAAGTCATAGCAAAATTGAATGCTGTGGGGGGATTTTGAGGGAAGGGGGTGGTTGAGATAAGAGAAGAGAGATGGGAGCATAATGATTTAGGGTCTCACATTAACTGTGGACACTGGTAAAAATGACTTGTCATAACACAAGACAGAGAGCACTATAAGGGGCCGGGGGTAATTTCTGCATCATCACACATCGTTTCTGACAATTAGATCTTCTCCAACATTGGACCCCATGGCCAGTACTACCTTTTGACCTGGGCAACAAGGGCCCCTCACCTACAGGGAGGCCCACGCTTTAAAGTTTAGAAGACCCCGCTTTAGATTTCCTCCAGCAGTACCCTCCTCATGATGCAAGTAATCCACAGAGCCAAAGAAACATGTTCATTCAAACTCCACAGCCTCTCTTTTAGGTCAAGTTCGGGATACTAAAATTCTCTACCCAAAGGTATCCAAGCCACTTCCAGGGCCCACGCAGGCCTGTTTCCTATGCCCATTCTCTTGAGAACAGACTCTGTGTGCTAAGGGATGACTGGTGAATTGAAAGAGGGTACGGGACTAGATGGAACATAGTTACATGGACTAAAATACCTATCCAAGGCCCCTCATGGCTCAGAATAAAGCCAGAGGTGGAAGGAAAAGGGGAGTGGAAGCTGTATGGTAGGGATCTCCATTGACACTCTTGCCTAAAGCCCTACAAATAGTAGGGGTGGGCCTACCTTCGCCCAGTGCAGTATTCCTGCTCAGTGGGCCCATGTGGGGAGCCAATTTTGGGTACATATTCTAGTAAACTTGTGACTTCCTCATCATTTGCACACCTAAGAATTGTCAGATAACAGTGGCATTTCCAAGATTTATCTCTAACATCTCACCAGTCCAGCCCTCACATTTCACAAGGATATACAAGAGAAATACTCCTGTACATGGCCATTTCAGTGATACATATCACAACCAAGAAGACATTTCTAAAGGCCTCTGAAGACACAATCTGTGTCACAACAGTGCGCTTGCATCAATTCACAAGGAATTGCTGAAAAAGCAAACAGAATGCCTCAAACAGTAGTCTACAGCGTGGTGACAGGAAATGTCACAGCTCTGCCCAGTGGGTGACCTTCATCTAGCCCATATTCAACATGAAAACTGAAAAACTGGGGTATTAAGAGGATAAAAGGCCATGATGGGTCTGCAGTTTTGGAAGCCCAGAAGCAGTAGGCAGAGATTCTTTTCTTCCAGGGAGGAAGATAGCCACTGAGTCAGAAAAACCGAAACCACTCCTAAATAACAAATGACTCAAACTAATAACAGAACATAAGAAATGTCTTTTTCTCCCTATTTTTCTTTTTATTGCATTGTATCATACTGTATCATATTGTATTTCATTGTGGTGAGAATATTTAACATGACATCTACCCCGCTCATAAATTTTTAAGTGTATAATACATTATTGGTACAATGTCGTACAACACATCTCTAGAACTTGTTCTTCTTGCTTTATTGAAATGTTATGCCCATTGATTAGTAATTTCCATTTCTTCTTCTCCCCAACCCCTGGCAACCACCACTCCACTCTCTGTGTCTATGAATTTGACTATTTTAGATACTTGAAATAAGTGGAATCATGTAGCATTTGTCTATGACTGGCTTATTTCATTAAGCATAATATTCTCAAGGTTTAGCCATGTTGTCTCATATTGCAGAATTTCCTGTTTTTTAAAGGCTAAGTAGTATTCCATTGTATGTATAAACCACATTTTCTTTATCCATTCATTTGTCAACGGACATTTATGTTGTTTCTACCTCTTGCTATTGTGAATAGTACTGCAATGAACATAGAAGTGCCAATATCTCTTTGAAATCTTGATTTCAATTCTTTCAGATAAATACCCAGAAGTGGGAATGCCAGATCACATGGTAGTTCTATTTTTAATTTTTGAAGGAACTTCTATACCATTTTCCACAATGGCTGCACTATTTTGCACTCCCACCAACATTGTGCAAGCGTTCCAATTTCTCCACATCCTCACCAACACTTGCCTGTTGTTTTTTAGATACTAGCCATCCTCACAGGGGTGGATGGTCTCTTTGGTTTTGATTTGCCTTTTCCTAATGATTAGTTATGTTAAGGATCTTTTCCTATGTATTACCGCCATTTGTATGGGTGTGGGTATTTTTAGAAAGAGAAAAATGTCTATTCAAGTCTTTAGCACATTTTTAAATCAAGCTATTAATTGTTTTGATTGTTTTTTCACTGGTAAGTTGAAGAAGTTCCTTATATATTGTGCAGATTATCAGACAGATGGTTTGCAAATATTTTCTCCCATTCTGTAGGTTGCCTTTTCATTCTATTGATTTTCTCTCTTGCTGTAGAGAGCTTTTTAGTTTGATATAGTCTCACTTGTTTATTTTTGGTTTTGTGGACTGTAAAGAAATATCTTCATATAAGCCAAGCTGGTATTACTGGTCCACAGACCACCCTTTGAGAAGCACTGTGTTAAGTGGTCCATACCCTCCAAATCCTACCTCATATCCAAGGGACCAGAATCACAGGGGAGAAGCCCAGAAGCTGATCATTTAAGAAATATCCCTAATGATCATTCTGGTCTAAATACACCATGTCTTTTATGCACACAAAAATTCATGCTCTTTCATTTTTGAGGAGGTCCTCAGACACTGACTAGAGCCCATTACTCTTATCTACACAATACTCTTAAAATTCTGATTATCTGATTTCCCAAGACAGAGTAGATTAGAAACTACCTACCTGTGGTGTGGAAGCAGGTTTGTTTGTTCATTTGATTTTATTTTTAAGTTATAATGTGAGATTTTGGTTTTAGAAAATAATTTGCTATCAAATGAGGAGGTCATTATATTTTGTTTATTAAAATTAAAAATGCCAAACCTTGCTTTTCCTTAAGCTTTTGAGACCTGCAAATCTTATTATTCTATTTGTAAATCTAGTAAAATTTAATGATCGCTCACACAGATGCCTTTGACTGATGATTAGTCCCGTTTCACTAAATACCCTTATAAATTGAACAATTTACTTCTTAAGCCCCTTAAATCTCTGACTAACAAATAAAACCTTCTCGGCACTAAATTAATTCCTATAAACATAATAAATTAAACTTAAAAGCATAGTGAACTTTAGAGTTCTCTTAAACATCCAAACATGTCAGTATAATGCCCTTAAAACTAGGGATAGGGGTACCTGTGTGGCTCAGCGGGTTAAAGCCTCTGCCTTCGGCTCAGGTCCTGATCCCAGGGTCCTGGGATCGAGCCCCACATTGGGCTCTCTGCTCGGCGCGGAGCCTGCTTCCCTTCCTCTCTCTCTGCCTGCCTCTCTGCCTACTTGTGATCTCTGTCTGTCAAATAAATAAATAACATCTTAAAAAAAAAAACCTAGGGACAAAGCCTTGAGAAATTCTTCTAAATGTCTTTTTAAAATCTGTAAAAGTTGTGTTGAAAAGGATAGAAAATGCAGGATCTGTCAAGCCCAAAGTACTTAAAACCAAAACATAAAGACTCTTAAGTATCTTGAGATATTAACGTTAAAAATCCCATTTTGTGAAAGATGTTGCAGGAGTCTGTGAGTGGATGGAGGAATTTGGTAATAATTAGGCACAAACCAGGGACATGGACTATGTGATTGTGGTGGTTAAATTTATATGTCAACATGACTGGATCATGGAGCGCCCAAATATTTAGCTAATCATTATTTCTGGCTATGTCTGTGAGGGGGTTTCTGGGTGAGATTCGCATTTGAATCATTGAACTCAAGAAAGCAGATTTACCTGCCCAGTGCGAGTGGGCATCATTCAATCTTTTAGGGGCCTGACTAAAACGAAAGACAAAAGAAGGAGAACTTTGCTCCTTCTCTGCCTGACAGATTGAGCTGGAACATTGGACTTCTACACTCAGACTGAAACTTACTCCATCAGGTCTTCTGGTTCTTAGACCTTCAGATTTCAACTGAACTATACCACCAGCCTTCCTGGGTTTTCAGCTTGCAGATGGCAGATTGTGGGATTTCTCAGCTTCCATAATTGCATGAGCCAATTCCTAATGCAGTGATCATCCCTTCTTTAAACTTTAGTATATATATATGTATATATACATATATATATATATATATAACAAGACACTGTGACTATAAAAAGGGGGCTCAGTTTGATAGTTGAGATCAGGAAAAAAAATTGCCTCTTCTGGCTGCTACTCCAGACATTGCATCCCAGCTGTTATGTCTGGACACTATGCACCATCAACTCTCAAACAATATTTGGGATGGTATAATGGGGCAATTAACAAGCCCCCAAACCTCAGTAGCTTCAAATAATGTAAGTTTATTTCTCTCTCATGGAAAGTACAATGCAGATGTTCCTGGACTAGGAATTTCCTCCGAGCAGAGACTTGGAGATCCAGGCACATTTAATCATGTGAGGCTGCCATCTTCAACACAAGGCCTCCAAGGTTGCTATGGAACAAGGAAAGACAGAGTCTAGACAAAGCACACCAGCTTTTAATCCAATGATCTGAACTGTCACAATACCCCTGCTCACAATCTATTGGCAAGAATTGGTCACGTGACTGCTCCAAATGAAGGACTGCTGGAAATGCGGTCTAGCCATGTGCTAGAAGAAATGGATTTGGTGAGTGTCTGAGTGTTTGCCATATTTGGTGAGTGTTTCTTTAGAGGGTGTATTAGTTTTCTACAGCTGCCATAACAAATTGCCACAATTTGGGCAGCTTATAACAACAAAAATTTCTTCTCTTACAATTCTGGAGGCCAGAAGTCTGATATCAAGATGTTGGCAGGCCATGCTCCCTCTGAAGGCTCTAGGGGAGAATCTTTCTTTGCCTCTTCCAGCTTTTGATGGTTGCCAGTAATCACTACCATTCCCTGGCTTTTAGCTACATCAATCCAGCTACTGCCTCCATCTTTACTTGGCCATCTTTCCTCTGTGTATGTGTGTCTACAAATTTCCCTCTCCTTAAAAGGACACCTGTCGTCAGATGTAGGGTGGGCCCACCCTAACTCACCATGACCTCCTCTTAACTTGATTACGTCTGCAAAGATTCAATTTCCAAATAAGGTCACATTCACAGGTACCAAGGTTTAGGGCTTCAACATATTCAACATATTTTGGGAGTTCACAAGTCAATCCACTACAGATGGAATATTAGTTTTCTATGACTATTTCTGTGTATCATGAGTTCTGGCACAGGTTAGATGAAGGTCTTACCAGGCTGAAATCTAGGGCTGTGGTTCTCGTGTAAAGCTCAGAGTCCTTTCCCAAATTTACTGGTTGTTGTCATAATTGAATTCCCTGTGGTCGTAGGATGGAAGTCCCAGGTTGGCTTTTCATTTGTTTGTGGTTTGGTTTTTAGGTTCTTTTTTTTTTTTTTGCTTGTTTTGCTGGAGTTGACCAGGGGTAAGCTACATCTTCAAAGTCAGTAGACTATTTCTCTGATGTTTTACCTTCTTTTAAGGTCTTGCCTGGTTAAGTCAGGACAGGAATCTCTATTTTAATTAACTCAAAGTCAACTGATTAGTAATCTAATCACAGCAATCTCATCATATTTCTGAGTTCCAGCCCCACTGAAGAAGAGACCTTGTAGGTGTGGGTTATTGGGGGTTATCTTAGAATTCTGCCTACCATAGAGATAAGCTTTTAATCACAGGAAGATTTAGAATTAATGCATAAATCTTAAAAGCTATGGTTTTTTGACTTTTTTGCATTGAGGAATCTGTACAGGGGAGCCTGGGGGACTCAGTCATTTAAGTGTCTGCCTTCAGCTCAGATGATTTCAGGGTCCTAGGATCGAGCCCTGTGTGGTACTCCTTGCTCAGTGGAGAATCTGCATCTCCTTCTGCACCACTCCCCCCCAACCCGCGCTTGTCCTCTCTCTCTAATAAATAAAATCTTTTAAAAATTAAAAAAAAATTCTGTACTTGTAATGTCTAAGAAATTTGTCTAACTGGACTAGTAAGTCAGCCTTTTGACTTCTATCTAAAATTATAATTGTAAAATGAATTTGGGCAGCTGCATTAAATTGAAATATTCTAGTATCTTCCATTTTAAGAGAATTTATGATTGAGCCTTTTCTCAGTTACTACAAGAGGATTCTCTCTGTTATTTTTATATGATTGAGTTTTTCTGAGTTTAAGGGCTACCATTTCTGACTTTCTCCATCTGCTCAGGGAAATCTCCCTGACTCCTCCCCGAAGTTATAGTTAACCCCCGAAGTTATAGTTAACCCTCAAACTTGATTAGATTCTTATATTGTAAAGCTGTCTTTATCCTAATGTTTGGTATCTATTTCCTGGCCCTGTAAAGTAAATGAGTTGTTCTGGAAGTAATTTAATAAGGCCATAGCAAATAGCCAACCTGTATGGCTGTAAAGTATTTTATTCTATCATTTCCTGCCCAATATCACAAACTCCCAACAAATACTCAAAGATGCCAACTACAAAAATGAATTATATTTAATTCTATATTATTAATAACACAAGTTAAATCAGCAGGCAGTGGAGAAAGAAGGGTCCACCTCCCACAGACTCATCTACCTGTTGAGCATGGTAGCACATTTCCTTTCTCCAGCTACAACTTGGCTGATAACTTTTCAGTGGGAGCAATCAGTTAGAAGTTAATTGTTGATATCAGGATGAGACCAGAGTGAGGCTAGTGAGGCATCCAGGGTTCAGAATGTAAGGCAGCACTCACTCAGGGATGTGCTGAAGAGGATACTGGAACTTCTTTACAGTGAAGGCATAGGGTCAACACCAAGAGTGTGTGCCACCTTACATATTGCACCTTGGTGCCTCACTTTCCTCAACATAGTCCTAGCCTTACTGGTGCCTTAAAAGCCCACTGTTACAGAGATCTTTAAAAGATTAAGAAAAGACTACCTTCCATCTTGCAGTGAGAATTCCTGCTTTACCTGGCTTTCTTGCTGGGTGAGGCCATACCTGGAGGATTCAACTTCTTTTGACTTGCTATTGCCTCCTCTTTCAGAGCAGCACCACCTGGCCAAATTTTCTCTGAACGATCTCTTTCTGTTGTGGAAAACCCATTACCTAAATACTAAAAATACTTTTGTGGCATATTCATTTTTATAAATATCAGAAAATTCAGGGGCGCCTGGGTGGCTCAGTGGGTTAAAGCCTCTGCCTTTGGCTCAGGTCATGATCCCAGGGTCCTGGGATCGAGCCCCGCATCGGGCTCTTTGTGCTGCATGGGGCCTGCTTCCTCCTCTCTCTCTGCCTGCCTCTCTGCCTGCTTGTGATCTCTGTCTGTCAAATAAATAAATAAAATCTTTTAAAAAAAAGAACATTCAGATCTACAAAAAATGACATTAAAAATCCCCTTTAATCTCACAACCCAGAAATAACTATTATTTACATTTTGAAGGATGACCTTTCAGTCTTTTTATGCATATACATTTAAAATTAAAATTATAGGCTCAAGTTGTACATACTGGTTTTAGTCTTTTTTTCACTTTTCACTATATCACAATTTTCCATTTGAAAATTGTCTACAACATTGTTTAAAAAATTTACTTAATATTCCATTGTGTGATCTATATCAGGATTTATTTATTCAATCCCATATTGTTGGAAATTTAGATTGTTTCCAATTTTTCTCTACTATAAATTTCAGTATTATGAGAATTCCCCAGAGTTAGACTTTGGCACTCATCCTGAATTATTTCCTATGGATAGAGTTTTAATTATGGAAGCACACTTTGAAGAACAAATACGAAGATTTTTGCTACATTTTGCCAACTTCCCTCCAGAAACCTTAAACCAATTTTTATCTTGGTCTTTTGGCTACCAATAACTCAATCAAGAAAAATAGTAATAGTAGTCATTGTAGCCATCATTTAGAAAGAACTCAACTTCCTTTGATTTAACACACATTATCTCATAAAGTCTCCAAATAGTCCTAAAGTTAAGTGATATTATCCCTATATGATGGCTAATTTTATGTCAACTTGGATGGGCCACAGTGCTCAGATATTTGGTCAAACATTATTCTGGATGTTTCTACAAAGGTGTTTTGGATGACATCAACATTTAAATTGGTGGACTTTGAGTAAGGCAGATTGCCCTCCATAATGTGAGCAGGTCTCATCCAAACAGTTGAAGACCTGAATAGAACAAACATTGCCCTCCTTTGAGCAAGAAGGAATTCTGGCAGCAGACATCTTTTGGACTTGAACTGCAACTCTTCCCTGGGTCTCCAACCTGCTGGCCTGCTCTACAGATTTTGAATTTACTAAGTCTCCACAATCACATGAACCAGTTCCTTAAAATACATCTCTCTCTCCCTCTGTCTTTCCCCTCCCCCCATATAATATATATCCATATCCATATCCATATATCCATATCCTATTCATTCTATTTCTCCAGAGAACCATAACACACCCTATTTGGCAGATGAGAAGTCCAAAACTTAGAAAGGCTGATGATGCTCCCAAGTTTACACAGATGGAAAACAGTAACATCAGTATTCAAATCCATGCTGACTCCTAAACCCATGCTCTTGACCATTATATGAAAGAACTATGCCAAGGTCATCAGGCCATGAGCTCATCATATTTCATACTTGGACATTCCCCATCACTGTGGAGAGGTTTGGGTAACTTCCCCCAGCATCTGCCAATGGCAGTGAATAATCCAAGAGCCCCTTCACAATAGAACATACTGAAGGGTCAAACTCAGTTACACCAGGGCAACTACCAAACCCAGAGTCTCTCCCACCACCACTAAAAGAAGACCTTCTGATGAACTTAGACTATAGTCTTTTAAAGAAGAGACCAGGGACTTCTGTCATTAGTGACCATACCATTGCTTCTCTGTTTTTCAGATCCCAATGTAATGTACTAGGTTCAGACATTCTTCCTATTTTTGTGATTATAGGGTCACCTATATGATGAAGTTGAAGAGCACAACCTCTTGTGGCAGTCTTATTTTGAATCAAAATGGGAAGTCAAAAGTGAGCAGAGGAAAAATAAATGAAGAAAACTAGCAGATTTTGTTTCTTGTCTCTTCTAATACCAGCCCCTAGGTAGCCACCCTGTCTGAAATGAAAACATGAATTCTCCTGCTCCAATACTCTAACTCCTTGTAGTTAGACAATGTGCTGATATTAAATAAAGATGACAGACCTGTGCAAGCTTCTCTCGGACTGTCACTTTTTCTCACTAATTTTAGGAAAGCCCCAGAGGCCCTTAGATATAGATGCTGAGAAATTCAAATTTTAACTACAAATTGTGCATTGCAATTGGCAGATGGGAAAGCTAGAACACTAATCTATTTCAGGAAATGAGGCTCCAGCTTTTGGTTTCATGCAAGGGGTGCTGACTGCTACTTTAAGAATTCAGACTGCAATTCAGTTCTGCATCCAATTCCATCATGTCGGTGTTCAATTGGAAGGACAGTCTGGGAGACATTCACAAGGATGAATGTGTATACTCCAAATAAAATGGAAAGCCACAGAAACTACCCCAATTTAAGTCTTTCTTATGTGAAGGTGATGAAACCAAATACAATGTAAAGATTGAAATGTGCCCACCAAGCCCAAGACCTAAAGAGATGACCCCTTCATGCCAGAGAACCTTTAATAGCTTTGGTGAATGGAGTTCCAACAGCATTCAGCTGCCCCCAATTCTGCCTCAGTCAAATAGAGACAATTTTAGTTTGCCTAAAGGAGCAACAAACACAAAATGGAAACTTTCAACAACAGGAATAATAACCTTGACAAATTGGGTATAGAAGCAACATACCTCGACATAACAAAGTGTGTGTATGACAAACTCACAACTATCATACTCAGTAATAAAGGGTTGAAAATGTTCATCTAAGATCAAGAGTAATATAAGCATCTAAGATCAGGAGTAATATAAGCATGTCTGTTCTCATCACATTTCAACATCTATTCAACATAGTGTTAGAAGTCCTAGCTAGAGTGATTAAACAAGACAAAGAAATGAAGACATTCAAATTGGAATGGAAAAAGTAAAATTATCACTTGCAGGTGACATGATATTATATATTGAAAACCCCAAAGATTCAACCAAAAAATTGTTGGAATTAATAAATGGATTCAGTAAACCTGAAAGATATAAAATTAACATACAGAAATAAGTTGCTTTTCAATATGGTAACAGTAAAACATTTGAGAAAGAAATAAAGAAAGCTATCCCATTTCACAATAGCATCAGAAACAAAAAATATGTAGGAATAAATGTAACCAAAGAAGTAAGAGATCCTTATAATGAAAGCTACAAGACTTTGATGAAAGATATCCTGTGTTCATGGAACAGAAGAATTAATACCATTAAAATGTCCATACTACTCAAGCCATACTTGAGCCAATATGATGCCTATCAAATAACCAATGACATTTATCACAGAAACAAACAAACAAAAAATAACCCTTAAATTTGTGTGGAACAACAAAAGACCCAGATAGCCAAGAGAGAGAAAAGCTTGAGGCATCACACTTATGATTTAAAAGTATACTACAGGTGAAAAGGAAGATGGCAGTGGAGTAGGAGGACCCTAGGGTCATCTCATCCCATGAAAACCACTAGATAACTATCAAATCATCCTAAATGCCCCCAGAAATTGACCTGAAGACTGATAGAGCAAACTCTGCAATTAAAGGAAGAGGAAAGGCCACATCAAATAAGGTAGGAAGTGCAAAAATATTGTTTAGGGAAGAAACAGATCACAATTGCTACAGAGGAGAGGGAGCCATAGTCACAGAGTACGGAGAGAAAAGAGTACATAAGAGAAATCAAAAGAACATTTACCCAAAGCCATTAGCTTCAAAAATGAGAGGGGCTGAATTTCATTAATTCTTGCAACCAGTGGGGTTTAAAAGCCTAGGGCTTTAAAAACCACCAGGTTGGCTGGGATACAGCCCAGGGATCAATGCACTGTTCTGGAGAGAAGGCAGTTAAATAACCCAGGGGCAGACAGTGTGGAAACAGCCATCTTAAAACGGTTGGGGCACACAGGGTGGGAATTATTCACTCTTCTCAGTGTGTCCGTGACAGGCAACATTCACAGAGACACGCCTCCCAGAATTAATGAACTGAATGACACTATTTCCCTCAACACAGAGCTACCTACAGGAAGCAGTGAAGCACTGAAACTCGTTGCCTAATTTTCATACACGAAACCCCACTGCCCCTGCATTCTGGTGGGATTGCCCTCCTCAGTCAAGTTTGCTTCCATCCTGGTGCAGTGGGGCCCTTCCTCAGAAGACCAGCATAAACCCCTGCCCACACCACATCTACTGAGCAGAGAGAGCTCAGCAGGACCTCAGTTCTGGTGGAAATGGTGTCAGGTCTCATTTTATAAGCAGACCAGAGCACACCTAGTTAACATTTGCCACAGTTGGGCAATGGACCAAATACTGCCCAGAGCAAGCAAGGAGAGCCTCTGCAGACTACTGGCCTAAAGGATAGAGCAGCCAAAATACAACAGCAAAACACTGGCAGCACACGCCAGTGATACTCCCTGAAGCACCAGGCCCTGGGCACTATATGACTTCTTCTTCATAAGGATATTACTTTTATTTATTTATTTATTTATTTATTTATTTGACAGGCAGAGATCACAAGTAGGCATAGAGAGAGAAAGAGAGAGAGAGAGAGAGAAGCGGGCTCTGTGCCGAGCAGAGATCCCGATTCAGGACTCGATCCCAGGACCTTGAGATCATGACCTGAGCCGAAGGCAGCGGCTTAACCCACTGAGCCAAGCAGGCACCCCAGGATATTACTTTCAAGAGCAGGAGACATGACTAACTTTTCTAACACAGAGAAGAAGGCAGAAACTTATACAAAATGTGAAGATAGAGGAATTCATTCCAAATGAAAGAACAAGATGAGATCATGGCCACAGATCTAAACAAAACAGATATAAGTAACATGCTTGATGGAGAATTGAAAGCAATAATTATAAGGATATTTACTGGGCTTGAGAAAAGAACAGAAGACATCAGTAAGACCTTACCTTACCACAGAGATAAAAGAGTTAAAAAAGAATCAGAGATAAAGAACACAATAAACGAGATTGGAAAAAGGCTTGATGCAATGAACAGCAGGACAAAAGAAACAGAGGAATGAATTAGTGACCTAGAGGATGAAGTAATGGAAAATAATGAAGCAGAATGAAAGAGAGAAATAAGAATTATGCAACACAAGAATAGACTTAAGGAACTCAGTGACTTCATCAAATATAATAGCATTTGTATTATAGAACTCCCAGAAGAAGAGAGAGAAAAGAGGGCAGAAAATTTAATTGAAGAAATGATAGCTGAAAACTTTTTAATTTGAGGAGGGAAATAGATAACCAGATCCAGGAGGCACAGAGAAATCACATCAAAGTTAACAAAAGCAGGCCAACACCAAGACAAATTGTAATTAAATTTTCACTATATGGAGATAAAGAAAAAAAATTTTAAAGCAGCAAGACAAAAGGAGTCCTTAACTTTCAAGGGAAGACCCATAAGGCTAGACAAAGATTTCTCAACAGAAACTTAGCAAGCCAGAAGAGAGTGGCATGATATATTCAAAGTGCTGAATGGGAAAAATCTGCAGCCAGGAATACTCTATACCCCAAGGCTATCATTCAGAATAGAAGGAGAGATAAGGAGTTTCCCAGACAAACAAAAACTAAAAGAGTTTGTGATCACTAAACCAGCCCTGCAAGAAATATCAAAGGGGACTCTTTGAGTGCAAAGAAGAGACCAAAGTAAAAAGACAAGGAAAGATCAGAGAAAATCTCTGGAAACAAAGACAAAATAAGTATTAAGATGGCACTAAATACACATCTATCAAAAATTACATTGAATGTAAATGGAATAAATGTTCCAATCAAAAGATGTAGGGTGGATAAAATGGATAAAAACCCAAGACCCATCTATATGCTGCCTACAAAAGACTCATTTTAGAGCTAAAGATATCTGCAGATTGAAAGTGAGTGGATAGAGGAACATTTATCACACAAATGGTGTCAGGTGGAAGCTGGAGTAGCAATACTTCTGTCAGACAAACTAGGCTTTAAAACAAAGTCTGTAACAAGAAATTAAGAAAGGCACTGTATCTGGGGCACCTGGGTGGCTCAGTGGGTTAAAGCCTCTGCCTTCGGCTCAGGTCATGATCTCAGGGTCCTGGGATCGAGCCCCGCATCAGGCTCTCTGCTCGGTGGGGAGCCTGCTTCCCTTCCTCTCTCTCTGCCTGCTTCTCTGCCAACTTGTGATGTCTGTCTGTCACATAAATAAATAAAATCTTTAAAAAAAAAAAGAAGGAAAGGCACTATACCATAATAAAGGGGATAATCCAACAAGAAGATCTAACAATTGTAAATATTTATGCACCCTACATGGAAGCACCCTAATATATAAAACAGTTAATAGTAAACATAAAGTAACCAACTGATAATAATATAATAATAGTAAGGGACTTTAACACCCCACTTACATCAATGGACAGATCATCTAAACAGAAAATCAATAAGGAGCCACTCAGGCACTCCTTATTGATTTTCTGTTTAGATGATCTGTCCATTGATGTAAGTTATCAGTTGGCAGAGACGCAAATCAATACTATAATGAGATATCACCTCACACCAGTCAGAATGGCTAAAATCAACAACAACACAAGAAACAACAGGTATTGGTGAGGATGTAGAGAAAGGAGAACCCTTGTATTCTGTTTTTGGGAACGCAAGCAGGTGCAACCACTCTGGAAAACAGTATGGATATTCCTCAAAAATTGAAAATACAACTACCTTATGATGAAGCACTTGCACTACTAAGGTATTTACCCAAAGAATAAAAAATGCTAATTCAAAGGGATACATGCACCCCAATGTTTATAGCGACATTATTCACAATAACCAAATTATAGGAACAGCTCAATAGTGTCCATCGACTAATGAATGGATGAAGAAGATGTAATATATATAAACAATGGAATATTATTCAGCCATAAAAAGAATGAAATTTTACCATTTGTAGTGATATGGATGGAGATATAGAATATTATGCTAAGCAAAATAAGTCAGTCAGAGAAAGACAAATGCCATATAATTTCACTCATATGTAGAATTTAAGGAACAAAACAACTGAGGGAAAGGAATGAAAAAAAGATAGAGGGAAGCAAACCAAGAAACAGACACTTAACTGTAGAGAACAAACTGATGGTTGCCAGAGGGGCAGAGGGTCTGGGGGAATGGGTGAAATACATGATAGGGAGGGGTGCCCGGGTGGTTCAGTTTGTTAAGTGTCTGACTCTTGATCTCAGCTCCGGTCTTGATCTCAGGGTTGTGAGTTTGGGTCCTGCATTGGTCTCCACACAGAGCATGGAACCTACTTAAAAATAAAATAAGTGAAGGGGATTAAGTAGTCCACTTGTGATGAGCACTGGGTGTTGTATAGAAGTGTTGAATCATTATATTGCACACTTGAGACTATTATACTCTATGTTAACTACCTGGAATTTAAATTAAAACCAAAACAAAAAAACCAAGTATATTTACAAAGCTGTATTAATCAAAACAATATGTTATGGGCATAAAAACAGACACAGAGATCAATAGAACAGAATAGAAAGCCCAGAAATAAACCTTCACATATTTTGGTCAACTTATATTTGACAAGGGAGCCAAAAATGGGCAAAGGACAGTCTCCTCAATAAATGGTGTTAGGAAACTGGATAACCACATGCAGAAAAATAAAATTGGACTTTTTCACCCCACTTACAAAGAAATTATCTCAAAATGGATTAAAGATTTAAACATAAGGCCTGATACCATAAACATCCTAGAAAAAAACACAGGAAGAAGCTCCTGGTCTTGGCAATGATTTTTTGGGCATGACACCAAAAACACAGCAACAAAAAGCAAAAAATCAACGAGTGGAATTACATCAAACTAAAAATTTACTGCAAAGCAAAAGTAACAGTCAACAAAATGAAAAGGGAACCTATGGAGTGGGACAAAATATTTAGAAACCATATATGAGATAAGGAGTTAATACTAAGAATCTGCAAAGAACTCACACAACTCAATAACAACACTAACAAAAGCCATTCTAAAATTGGACAGAGGAATGAATAAAAAAGTGTCATCTATATATAATGGAATATTAGTCAGCCATCAAGAAGAATGAAATATTGCCCTTTGCAATGATATGGATGGAACTAGAAGGTCTTATGCTAAGCAAAATAAGTCAGTCAGAGAAAGACAAATACTATATAATTTCACTCATATGTGGAACTTTTATTTTTTTTAAAGATTTTATTTATTTATTTGACAGACAGAGATCACAAGTAGGCAGAGAGGCAGACAGAGAGAGAGGGCGATGCAGGTTCCCTGCCGAGCAGAGATCCCAATGCAGGGCTCGATCCCAGGACCCTGGGATCATGACCTGAGCTGAAGGCAGAGGCTTAACCCACTGAGCCATCCAGGCGCCCCCATATGTGGAACTTTTAAAAAAGATTTTATTTATTCACAAGAGACAGAGAGAGAGAGAGAGGCAGAGGCAGAGGGAGAAGCAGGCTCCCTAGGAACCTGATGTGGGACTGCATCCCAGGGCCCTGGGATCATGACCAAGCCAAAGGCAGATGTTTAACTGACTAGCCACTCAGGTGCCCTCATATGTGGAATTTAAGAAACAAAACAGATGAACATTGGGTAAGGGAAAGAAAAATAAAATAAGATAAAAACAGAGAGGGAGATAAACTATAAGAGACTCTTAACTATAGGAAACAAACTGAAGGTTGCTGGAGGGGAGATGGGTGGGGAATGGGGTAATGGGTGATGGATATTAAGGAGGGCATTTGATGTAATGAATACTGGATGTTTTATGCAATGGTGAATCACTAAATTCTACCCCTGAAACTAATAATACACTATATAGCAACCAAATTGAATTTTTTAAAGATTTTATTTATTTATTTATTTATTTATTTATTTGACAGCAAAAGAGGGAATACAAGCAGGGAGAGTGGGAGAAGCAGGCTTCCTGCTGAGCAGAGAACCTGATGTGGGGCTTGATCCCAGGACCCTGGTATCACAACCTGAGCTGAAGACAGATGCTTAAAGACTGAGCCACCCAGGCGCCCCCCAAAGTGAATTTTTTAAAACAATTTTTTAAAGGGGCAGAGGAACTAAATAGACATTTTTCCAAAGAAAACATCCCAAATGGCCAATAGATACATGAAAAGATGCTTAACATCACTATAATCAGGGAAGTGCAAGTCAAAACCACAATGAGATATTACCTCACACCTGTTAGAAGGGCTATCATCAAGATGACAAGACATAAGCAGTGTTGGCAAGGAGAAAAGGGAACCCTTGTGCACTGTTGGTGGGAATGAAATTTGGTGCATCCACTATGAAAAATATCATATAGGGTCCTCAAAAAATTAAAAATAGAACTACCATGTGATCCAGCAAATATACTTCTGGGTATATATCCAAAGCAAATAAAACCAGAATTTTGAAAATATATCTACATGTTTATTGCAGCGTTATTCATAATAACTAAGATATGAAATCAACCTAAGTGTCCACTAATGAGTGGATAAAAAGATGTGATCTTTATGTACCTATATCCACACAATGGAATATTATCAGCCATGAGAAAGAAGGAAATCCTGCCATATGCCACAACATGGATGAACCTTGAAGGCATCATGCAAAGTGAGATAAGTCAAGCAGAGAATGACAAAAACTGCATAATACCACTTATATGTGGAATCCAAAAAAGCTGAACTCATAAGTACAGAGAGTAGAATGGTGGTAATCAGGGGCTAGGGGCAGGGGAATTGGGGAGATGTTTAAGGGTACAAACTTATATCTAGTAGATATATAAGTTCTGGAGATCTAATGCACCGTATAGTGATTATAGTCAACAAATACTATATTATGAACTTCAAAGTTACTAAGAAACTAAATCTTAATTGTTCCCACCACAAAAAGGATGTGATAGTTATGTGATGGGATAATGCTATGATAGTATTCATATTGCAATATATAAATGTATCAGATCAACACACTGTATACCTTAAAATTACAGTGTATCATGTGAATTATATCTCAATTTAAAAATTAAAAATGTAAATAATGTTCACCAAAAAGTAAATAAATATAAATAAATAAAATTTGATTTGATTATGTGTTTTTTGGGTGCTGAGTTTGAGAAGATCTTTATACATCTTGGATACCAGCCTTTTATCTGTAGTGTCATTTGCAAATATCTTCTCCCATTCCATGGGTTGCCTCTTTGTTTTATTGACTGTTTCCTTTGCTGTGCAGAAGGTTTTCATTTTAATGAAGTCCCAAACATTCATTTTCGCTTTTGTTTCCCTGGCCTTTGGAGACGTGTCTTGAAAGAAGTTGCTGTGGACAATGTCAAAGAGGTTACTGCCCCCATCAAAAACGAGAATTACAGACCAATATCCTTCATGAACACAGATGCGAAAATTCTCACTAAAATACTAACCAATAGGATCCAACAGTACATTAAAAGGATTATTCACCACGACCAAGTGGGATTTATTCCAGGGCAGCAGGGTTGGTTCAACATCCGCAAATCAATCAATGTGATACAATACATTAACAAAAGAAAGAACAAGAACCATATGATACTCTCAATAGATGCTGAAAAAGCATTTGACAAAGTACAACATCCATTCCTAATCAAAACTCTTCAAAGTGTACGGATAGAAGGCACATACCTCAATATTATCAAGGCCATCTATGAAAAACCCACTGCAAGTATCATTCTCAATGGAGAAAAACTGAGAGCTTTTCCATTAAGGTCAGGAACACGGCAGGGATGTCCGTTATCACCACT
The DNA here is from genome assembly GCA_003697995.1 of Taxidea taxus jeffersonii. Classification (NCBI taxonomy): domain Eukaryota; kingdom Metazoa; phylum Chordata; class Mammalia; order Carnivora; family Mustelidae; genus Taxidea; species Taxidea taxus. The sequence goes on from ML097487.1 coordinate 139,837, forward strand.
ACTATTCAACATAGTACTAGAAGTCCTAGCCTCAGCAATCACATAACAAAAAGAAATTAAAGGCATCCAAATCGGCAAAGAAGAAGTCAAACTATCACTCTTTGCAGATGATATGATACTATATGTGGAAAACCCAAAAGGCTCCACTCCAAAACTGCTAGAGCTTGTACAGGAATTCAGTAAAGTGTCAGGATATAAAATCAATGCACAGAAATCAGTTGCATTTCTTTACACCAACAACAAGACAGAAGAAAGAGAAATTAAGGAGTCAATCCCATTTACAATTACACCAAAACCATAAGATACCTAGGAATAAACCTAACCAAAGAGGCAAAGAATCTATACTCAGAGAACTATAAAGTACTCATGAAAGAAATTGAGGAAGACACAAAGAAATGGAAAAATGTTCCATGCTCATGGATTGGAAGAATAAATATTGTGAAAATGTCTATGCTACCTAAAGCTATCTACACATTTAATGCAATGCCTATCAAAATCCCATCCAATTTTTTCAAAGAAATGGAACAAATAATCCTAAAATTTATATGGAACCAGAAAAGGACTCGAATAGCCAAAGGAATATTGAAAAAGAAAGCCAAAGTTGGTGGCATCACAATTCCAGACTTCAAGCTCTACTACAAAGCTGTCATCATCAAGACAGTATGGTACTGGCACAAAAACAGTCACATAGATCAATGGAACAGAATAGAGAGCCCAGAAATAGACCCTCAACTCTATGGTCAACTAATCTTCGACAAAGCAGGAAAGAATATCCAATGGAAAAAAGACAGCCTCTTCAACAAATGGTGTTGGGAAAATTGGACAGCCGCATGCAGAAAAATGAAATTGGACCATTTCCTTACACCACACATGAAAATAGACTCAAAATGGATGAAAGACCTCAACGTGAGAAAGGAATCCATCAAAATCCTTGAGGAGAACACAGGCAGCAACCTCTTCGACCTCAGCCGCAACAACTTCTTCCTAGGAATAACGCCAAAGGCGAGGGAAGCAAGGGAAAAAATGAACTATTGGGACTTCATCAAGATCAAAAGCTTTTGCACAGCAAAGGACACAGTCAACAAAACCAAAAGACAACTGACAGAATGGGAGAAGATATTTGCAAACGACATATCAGATAAAGGGCTAGTATCCAAAATCTATAAAGAGCTTATCAAACTCAACACCCAAAGAACAAATAATCCAATCAAGAAATGGGCAGAGGACATGAACAGACATTTCTGCAAAGAAGACATCCAGATGGCCAGCAGACACATGAAAAAGTGCTCCACATCACTCGGCATCAGGGAAATGCAAATCAAAACCACAATGAGATACCACCTCACACCAGTCAGAATGGCTAAAATGAACAAGTCAGGAAATGACAGATGCTGGCGAGGATGTGGAGAAAGGGGAACCCTCCTACACTGTTGGTGGGAATGCAAGCTGGTGCAACCACTCTGGAAAACAGCATGGAGGTTCCTCAAAAAATTGAAAATAGAGCTACCTTATGACCCAGCAATTGCACTACTGGGTAT
>ML097488.1:0-31724 GCA_003697995.1 Taxidea taxus jeffersonii
TATAATTATATATATATATGTATATAATATCTTCATCTGTTTATATTTTTTTCTTTATCACTGCATTTTGCCCTCCTAATTACAGTATGACGTGTGGATCTGCTTTTGTTGATTTTGTTGTGGGTTCCCCTAGCTGCTGGATCAGGATACTATTTGCTTTCCCAGATTAAGGAAGTTTTCAGCTGTTATTTCTTCAAATAAATTTTCACCTTGTTTTCTCTCTCTTCTTCTGATATCCCTATAATGAAGATATTATTATACTTAGTTTTTATTATTAATCACTGGGTTCTCCAAGTCTATTATTATGCAGTATTTGTTTGTTTTTTATCTGCCAGCTTGATTGCTTTCTGTTACTCTATCCTCCTGGTCACTAATCTGTTCCTCTGCTTCCTGTAGCCTACTATTCATTCCATCTATTATATTTTTAATTTCATTTATTGAATTCTTCATCTCTGATATATTAGTTTTTATCTTTATTTTAAAGGTCTTACTGATGTCCTCCACCCTTTTCTCAAGCCCAGTGAATACCTTTATGATCATTACATTAAATTAGCTATCAGTCATTCTACTTATTTTTGTTTCACTTAGATCATAATGTCTTTTAATTGTAGAAAAATTCCACTGTTTCATTTTGTCTACCTCTCTGTGTCTGTTTCTGTGTTTTAGGAAAATCAGCCACATCCTCTAGCCTTGAAGGTAACACCTGAAGTGTAATGTTCTCTGTTCACCAGTACCTGGCACATCAGGGAAGTCTCCTATGTTGTTTGCATCCTGCTATTGTGTTTAGGTAGCTTTCCCTTTCAGTCCAGCCTTCTGCACTGACTGCCTTTAATGAGCTGTTCTTACTTACTGTTCTTACTCTCTGTGGTGTTATTGAGACCCAGGCAGGCTGGTTCTGTGGGGTTGTGACCTTAGAAGGGTTTGTGGGTGGGGTTGCAATGTCAGCAAAATTTGAACTGAGTCACTAGTCCTAGGCTGGATCCTCTGAAGTGTGCTGAGGTGTGTAATGCACACTAGTGGCAGCAGCCAAGGACAAGGTGCGTGGCTGAGGTGGTGGCAAGCAGTAAGTGTCTTTTGGGTGTCATGTTCATGCATGCAAAATCTAGTCAAGGAAAGAGTAGCAACTGGGAGTCTGTGGCTATCTAATGAGGTGCATCCTGCATTAGCAAAGTTCACAGTAAACTTCTAGTCCTAAACTAATCCCTCAAAACATTGTGGCAGTGGAGGATATGGTTTGCAGGCAACAGCAGCAGCAGCAGCAGCAGAAGCAGCAGCAGCAGCTGCTACACATGGTATCTGTGTACCTGTTGGTTGGGCAAGGCACACTGTGTGTGTATGCATGGTGGGTGGGTGTTGAATGTGACAGTTGAGGTGAGGGACATATGTGAACATGGTTGAGTGTGCAGGGAATAAACAGCATTAGCAAAATTTGCCCTTAGGCCAAATCTCCTGAAAAGTAGTGGCCAAGGGTGTGCAGTACAGTTATTGGATGGGTCATGTACAGCCTTAACAAAATTTGTTCTAGATCCAGGACCAAGGCCAGCAAGCTTGGAGTAGGCAAGTTCTCAGGAGAGCTAGTGATTGGGGTATGTTGCAAGCAGGTTAGGTAGTAAGTGTCTATCTAGTGTTGCCTCCTGCACTTGGCTTTGTTTTTATTTTGGGGTCCCGAGGAGGAAAATAGTGCCTGCCAACCCCTTTGTTCCTAAAAAATTCCCCCACAGGCTCTAAATTCAGTATTAACAAATCTTCTTCTCATTGTGCAAGCTGTTGCTTCTATGTTGCCTCTCCTTGAGCTCTTGTCTATTTAAGGCAGGGAGCTGGTTATCATTCACTTTTGCAGTTTCTCCTGTGCTGAGTCAGCTGGCTTTTAAAACTCCAGGCTCCAAGTCCCACTGGTTGTACAAACTCATGGAATTCAGACCTTCTGGTTTTCAAGGCCAGACAGTAGGGGATTCCTTCTTACTGTGGGGGTTCCCTGGAGTTTCCCCTCTCTGTGACTATGGCTCTCTTCCTCTTGCAGGAAGCTCCTAACCACCATTTGTGCCCTTCCTAAACTCTCAAATGTGGCTTTTTCTCTATTTTTAGTTGTGGAATTTGTTCTGCTAATCTTTGGATCATTCCCTAGTTTATTCACTTAGATGTGAGTGATATCTAGTTGTAAATTTGGGACAAGGTGAGCTTAGGATCCTCCTACTTAACCATCTTGTACTTCCCTCTTATTACTCATTTTTGATTTGTAGTTACCTTTCAGTTTGTATATAACATCATATATATATATATGTATATATATATGCACATATGTATATATATACTGTTATATATGAATATATATGAATGTGAATATATGAATATATATAGAACATATAACAGTCTATATATTTAAAGTTTATGCTCACTTAAATTTGAACCATTCCTTATTCCTCTCCACCCCATGTTTTCATATATGGTGTCATATTTTACATGCTTTTATTTGTGAATCTCTTGACTAATTTTTATAGATATACTTATTTTTTGTGCTTTTGTGATTCCTGTTTTATATAGTCTTGCTTATAATCTTTCCTTTCTACTCTGTGTCTCCTGTATCTGGATATCTTCTTCCTTCCCCAGATTTAGAAACTTTTCTGCTGTTATTTCTTCAAATAAATGTTCTTTCCCCTTTTTCTTTTTCTCTTTTCTTCTTCTTGGAACCCTATAATGCAAATGTTGCTGTTTCATGGAGTCACTAGCTTCCCTGAGTCTATTCTCATTTTCCATATTTTTCCCCTTACGTGCTCTGCTTGACTACTTGCTATTACTCTTTCTTCTAGGTCATTAATTAATTTCTCTGCTTCCTCCAGCCTGTGGTTTACTCCATTTTGTATATTTTGTATTTCTTTTTTTTTTTTTTAGTTATCTCTGATTGGTTCTTTTTTATGTTCTCCATCTCTTTAATAAGGGTCTCACTGATGCTGTCCACTCTTTTCTCAAGTCCAGTGAGTGTCTTTAAATCATTACTTTAAATTCTCTATCAGGTACATGTTACTTATACCTATTTCACTTCTGTCTCTTTCTAAGGTTTTGTCTTGTTCTTTCATTTGGAACATATTCCTCCATCTTCTCATTCTGTCTATCTCTGTGTATCTGTTCTGTTAGCAAAGTCAGCTACCCCTCCTTTTCTTGAAATCCATGGCCTTATGAGGAAGAGGTTCTATAATGTCCTGCAACACAGTGTTTTCTATTCTCCAGGACCTGGTGCTTTAGGGGGTGTCTCCTACCTATGCTACATGTGCCCTGCTATTGTTTCCTGGCTGCTTTTTCCTTTAGTCCCGTCATCTGCAGAAGCTCTCTTTGCCAGTTTTTGGCAGTGTTTGGTCCCTTGCTGAAATGGGGCATAATTTTAGCAAGTTATGTACTGGTCTGCTTGGGAATGAGTACTTCTAAGGCTGCTGGGACCAAGGTCACATGGGTGAGGTGTATACTTTTTACTCTGTATGTGCCTAGGGCTTCTGCAGGGCCTGATGTTGCCATCATGAAATTGACAGGTTGGGAGACATGGTGTTGGTGGTGCTAACACTGCTCTTCCAGGGAAGGAACCAACAGCACTGAGACTGAGGCAATAGTGACTGGAAAGTGTGGGTCCTCTCATATGTGAGAGAGGAAGGACTTGGTTTAAACAAGTTAGGTAAGGGGTGTTTGTGCTGTGCTTGTTTCTGCAGTTGGTTGTGTGTGGGTAGGAGAGGGAAATGGTGCTTTCCAGCTGCATTGTTCCTAGAGGTGTCTCCCTATGATTCCTGCTTCTCTGCACATGTTCTGAGATGAGTAAATAGCATTCCTTTCTGTTTTTCCCAGGTGTTTTTCAAACTGCTGCTTCTATATGGGATCTCTGCTGTCTGTAGTGTTGTCCATTTAAGGGCATGGACCCAGCTTCCTAACGCCTTCTGTGTTCTCACAGAGACTGGCCCACTGATTTTTTTTTTTTTTTTTTTTTTTTACAATTCCAGGCTTTATGTCCTTCTGGTTATAAGAAATCATGAAATTCGTTCCCCCTTGCATTCAAAGCCAAATGTTATGGGGATTCATTTTCCTTATATGGGCTCCCTGGTGTGACACTATGTTTCTCACCCTTCTCTGTATCCACAGCTCCTTCCCAACTAAAGAGGGCTGTAGCCCTTTTAGCTCCCCACTGTTTGTCTGCCCTGCCTATCCTCTTGGATGTGGCCTCTTCTCTACCTTTAGTTGTGGAATTCATACTTCCATTATTTGGGTCATTTTCTGTTTTTTATGCTAATGTGATTGTTATCTTCTTATTATGTGGGATGAGGTGAGCTTAGGTGTCCCCTATTCTACTATCTTCCCAGCCTCCCCCATACCACATCTTTTTTTTGTGAATATTTAGATTGTTTCTGCCTACTGGCTATTGTGAATAATGCTGTAATGAACATGGGGTACACATATCTATTCAAGATCTTGATTTCAAGTATTTTCAATGAACCCTAAGAAGTTCTATGATAATTTTATTTTTATATTTTTGAGAATCTAAAATACTGTTTTCCATAATGACTGCACCATTTTACATTCCTAAAAAGAGGGCATAAAATTTCAGATTTTTTATATCCTTGCCAAAACTTGCTACTTCCATTTTCATTCCTTTCCTCTTTCTTTTTAAGTAATAGCCACTCTAACCAATCAGAGATACCACTTCATTATAGCTTTGATTTGCATTTTCCTAATTATTAGAATTATTAAGCATCTTTTCATATACCAGCTGCTATTTGTATGTCTTCTTGGAGAAAGGACTATTCAGTTCCCTTGTCTACTTTTTAATTGCATCATTTGTTCCTGCCATTAAGTTGTAGGAGTTCTTGTATATTTTAGATATTATTCCCTTATTAGAAATATGGTTTAGATATATTTTCACCCATTTCATAGACTACCTTTTCACTCTGTTGATTGCTTTTTAACTTACAGAAACTTTTTAGTTTCAAGTAGCACAGTTGTCTATTTTTGCTTTAGTTGCCAGTGTTTTTTGGTATAACATCCAAGGAATTATTGCCAAATCCAATGACATGAAATTTCCTCCTGTGTTTTTGCTTAGGAAATTTTGTAATTTCATATCATTTGTTTAAGTTTTTAATCCATTTTGAGTTAATTTTGGTGTATGATGTAAGATAAGTTCTAATTCCATCTTTTGGTGTGTTGATACCCAGTTTTCCCATCACTCTTTGTTGAAGAGATAATCCATTCCATTATGCAGCTTTGGCTCCCTTGTCATTTCACCATATATGTATGTGTTTAGTTTTCTCCTCTCTATTCTGATCTATTGATTTAAATGTCTGCCTTTGTGTCAATACTATACTATTTGGTTACTGTAGCTTTGTAATATGTTTTGAAATGGATGTGTATAGGCTACAACTTTGTCTTTCTCAAGATTATTTTGGCTATTCAGGGTACTTTGTCATTTCATACAAATTTTAAGTTTTTTCTGTTTTTATAAAAACTCCATTGTAATTTTGATTAAGATTGCATTAAATCAGTATATTATTTTGTATAGTATGGATATTTTAACAATGTTAAGTCTTCCAAACCATGAAAAGGGTGTCTTTCCATTTATTTGAGTCATCTTTAATTTTTTTCAGCAATGTTTTGTGGTTATCAATGTATGAGTCTTTGCCTTCTTGGTTAAATTTATTTTTAAGTATTTTATTCTTTTTGATGTTATTATAATTTTTTTGAATTTCTTTTTTTGGATTATTTGTTGTATCAGTATATAGAAACCCAACTGATTTTTGTATATTAACTTTGTATTTTTCAACTTTACTGCTATTTTGTACTGCTTATACGTGTGTGTGTGTGTGCATAATCCTTTAAGTTTTCTACATATAAATCATGTCATCTGCGACCAGAGATAATTGTACTTCTTCCTTTCTTAGTTGATTGTCTTTCATTTATTTTTCATTCTTAATTACTCTGAGAAGGATTTCTAGTATTATGTTGAATAGAAGTGGTAAGTGTGGGCACTGTTGTTTTGTTCTCAGTTTTAAAGGAATAGTTTTCAGTTTTTTACTGTTAAATGTGATGTTAACTGTGAGATTTACATATATATGTATAGATATATACATATAGATATAGATATATATCTTTATATATATACATATTGCTGAAACAATTTCCCACAATTTATTGTTATTGAATATTTTATTATGAAAGTGTACTGTTTGGGGATGCCTGAGTGGCTCAGTCACTTAAGCATCTGACTTTGGTTCAGTTCATGATCCCAGGGTTCTGGGATCAAGTCCCACTTTGGGCTCCCTGTTCAGTGTGGAACCTACTTCTGATGTTCATGTGAATGTTATTGTTCATTCTATTAATGTGGTTTATAACACTGATTTTCACTTGCTAAATCATCCTTGAATTCCCAGGATAAATTCCACTTACTCATGTTTTAATATGCTATTGCATTTGCTTTTCTAGTATTTTGTTAAGAAGTTTTACATCTATGTTCATCCTGGGTAATGGCTTGTAATTTAGTTTTCTTGTGTCTCGCTTTGATATCTGAGTAACATTGGCCACATTAAAATAAGTGAAGTGTTCCCATCTATTTAGTTTTTTGAAGGAGTTTGAGAAGGATTAGCATTGCTTCTTCTTTAAATGTTTAACAATATACCAGTGATACAATTTGGTTCCAGGCTTTTCTTTTTTGGGGAGAGTTTCAATTATTGATTCAATCTCCTAGTTTGTTATTGGTCTGTCAAAACAAATCTTGGTAGGTGGCATGTTTCTAGGAATGTACCCATTTCTTCTAAGTTATCTAATTTGTTGGCACATAATTGTTCATCATAGTCTTGTAATCATCTATAATTTCTATGGCATCATTTGTAACATGTTAATTTCTGATTTTATTTATTTGTGTTTTATCTCTTTTTTTAATCTAGCTAAAGATTTGCCAATTTTGTTTATCTTTTCTAATAAACAACTCCTGGCTTTATTATATTTTTGTTTTTATATTCATTATTTCCTGTATGTTTACACTAATCTTAGTTATCTTTCCTTCTGCTAACACTGGGCTTAGATTTGTCTTCTGATTTTTGAGTTGTAAATTTATATTGTTTGAGGTTTTTTTTTCTTTTCCAAGGTAGGTGTTTAAAACTATAAATTTTGCTGCATCCCATAAGATTTGACATGGGTGGAACTGGAGGGGATTATGTTAAGTGAAGTAAATCAAGCAGAGAAAGACAACTATCATATGGTTTCACTCATATGTGGAACATAAGCAATAGCATGGAGGATGAAAGAGGAAGGTAGGGAAATCCAAAAGGGGAGAAAGCAGATAGAGAGATGAGCCATGAGAGACTACGGACCCTTGGAAATAATCTGAGGTTCTCAGAGGGAGGAGGGTGGGAGAAGGGGGTAACAGGGTGATGGGTATTGAGGAGGGCACATGTTGTGATGAGCACCAGTTGTTACACTTAACTAATGAATCATTGAACACTACATCAAAAACTAATTAGGGACTATACATTGGCCAACTGAACATTAAAAAAAGTGTTTAAAAAACAAAACAAAACAAAAAAGAATTGTATGTTGTGTTTCCATTTTCATTTGTATCAAAATATTTTTAAAATATTTTATTTATTTATTTGACAGAGAGACACAGTGGGAGAGGGAACATAAGCAGGGAGAGTGGGGAAGAGAGAAGTAGGCTTCCCACCGAACAGGGAGCCCTATGAGGGATTCTATCCTAGGACACTGGTAACATGATCTGAGCCAAAGGCAGACACTTAACTACTGAGCCACCCAGGTGCCCCAATTTATATCAAAATATTTTCTAATTTCCCTTTGATTTTCTCTTTGACTTATTACTTTTTCAAAAATGTGTTGTTCAGTTTCCACATATTCTTGAGTTTTCCAGTTTTCCTCCAATCAATAATTTCTAGTTCATTTTACTACAGTCAGAAAAGATACTTGGTATGATATCAATCTTAAATTTGTTAAGATTTATTTTGTGACCTAAAATGTGATTTATCTTGGAGAATGTTCCATGTGTGCTTGAGAAGAATGTGTATTCTGCTGCTTTTGGGTAGAATTTGTTCTATGTCTGTTAGGTTCATGTTCAAATTCTCCTTTTCCTTGATCTTCTGCCTGGATGTTCTATCTGTTATTGAAAGTGAAATATTGAATGTGCCTAATATTATTTGTTTCTACCTATTTCTCTCATCAGTTCTGTGAATATTTGCTTCATATATTTGGGTGTTATGATGTTGAGTGCACATTTATTTTTAATTATTATACCTTCTTGGTAAATTAACCCTTTAGTCATTTATGTAATGTTGTTCTTTTTGTCTCTTTTGACAGTGATTTAAAATCTATTTTATCTGATATAAGCATATCCACTTTTGTTTCATTTTGGTTTCTATTTGCATAAAATATATTTTCTTATTTCTTTACTTACTGCCTCTGTGTGTTCTTTTCTGTTTTTTTTTTTTTTTGCTTTCTATTTATTGACATTTCATGGATTATTGCACTTCCTCAAAAACTAATGCAAACTAAGATTATATTGTCTGACGATTCAAGTATTTTAGTCTTAGAAACAATTTCCTATGTAAAATAGAAAACAAACAACTTATCCATTTGATTGCTAAGAAGTTTTGCATCTCTGTTACAATTGGGTCTGCACCAAGCAGAATCCACAGTCCTTAACATGGTTGCCTCTGGCCAAGAATATACAAGTGCTTAGAATGCTGGATGACAAGATGTTTGGATGGACTCCTCACAATCACCTACTAGTACCGCAAGACACATCAATTTCTGCTACAAATTCTCACTTCGAGAATGAGAATGAATACCCAGGGGTTTGGGAGTAAGCCATTTAGTTTGCAAAGCCTTCAAATGCACTATGCTTGCATTTTGAGTCTTCTGAAATAAAGAATAACTGGCAAGTGCTCAAAAGGAAACAACTAATTTAACTTTAAAATAAAGCAAAAAGGCTTTCTCAGTTATTACAGTAATTGTTTTTAATTCTAATAGTAAGGTGGAATTTTTTTCTCTACCCCAGCACAGGTAGATTTTTTCTTGCATGCAGCATATCAAAAATATGATTTAGAACTGAAATTTCAAAACCATAATCCTTTTAAAGAAAATCAGTTCATAAATTGTTGACATTCTTGTCCTTCCATGGAAAACCTATTCTGAAACTTCTTTAAAAACTAGACACACATTTTCAACCTATAATCCTAATAACAAAGACAGCACAATGCTCAACTTGCTGCTTACTGGGGACTGTTCAAAAGGATGAGGTGGACACACACCAGTTTTTAAAAAGTTCACTGGGATGCTCAGCATTTGTCAAGATGCAACACAAACGGATTTAGAATTAGATATTAAAAACACCACACTTCAGGCCATGTAGATGATATACTTCATAGCTTCTCCAACTAAACATAAAAAATTGTCTATATTAAATATTTTAAAGCCAAATTTCTAATATTATGTTAAAAATAAATCTAACTAAACCAATGTGGCAAAATTTACCTATTAATAGAGTAGAGGGAAAATGGTGAGCTCTCTGAGGGCCAAAAGGACCCCTCCTCCAAGTAACATACAAGTATTTAGAGTTCACAGTAAAAGCCACACATCCTCAGGCTCTTTTTGTATTAATACATGATTAAAGTGGAGACCAAGAAGTTTGTAGAGCAGAAGTGACATGAAGGAAATATCACATTGTAAGTTATAGCACATGCATCACATTTGTCCCTGTAACTCACTTCAACAGTGAGTCTTAGCAACAGCAATTTGCTGGGAATGTTAGGGGAAAAAGCCACGTATATCCACTAATTTAAAAATATATAAACCATCCTTTGGGGGTGTTGGTTACAGGTGACTGAATCCTGATGTTTCCATTGCCACTGTGGCACTCCTGAAGGTACCTGAGAGATCCACCAGCTCCTGAGGACCATGAGAGTATGTGTGGCTAAGGTGGGACACACTAGATGAAACCTGTGCCCTGTATTTTCTGATCCTTCTAACAGTTGGATAAACCTACAGTGAAGAAGAGGGCCACTATTGCTGTGATAGTATTGACCACCAGGTTACTATAAGTACCCTGTAACAAAAATTCACAAATATTATCAATTCTAAAAAAAAGAAGAAAAAATAAAGAAAGAAAAAAGAAAACCCAAAAGTAATTGCCACTCCTTCTTTAGCTCTCCCAATGTGAATTTGACCACATCCCATAAAAGTGTAAGCATGCTTGTTTCTTTGTATTTATCCAGAGTCACACACTGGGCCAAATTCTTTCACTGGAATCAGAAAACAGTAATGCAGTAATCTCATGATAAATGTTAGGTCAACTACTATACCTGAAGTATTTGAATTAACATATTTAATCATAAGATTGTTTCCCTGTTCCCTTTATATCTAAAAATCGTAACTTTTTAAAAAGATTTTATTTATTTATTTATTTATTTATTTGACAGAGAGAGATCACAAGTAGGCAGAGATGCAGGCAGAGAGAGGAGGAAGCAGGCTCCCTGCTGAGCAGAGAGCCCAATGTGGGGCTAGATCCCAGGACCCTGGGATCACAACCTGAGCCGAAGGCAGAGGCTTAACCCACTGAGCCACCCAGGGACCCCTAAAAATTATAACTTTAAAAAAAACTGTACTATTTATAATTATTTTGAGTATTCTAAGTCAGAAGTCATCATATACTGAAGATCAGAATATTTGTGTGAACACTCAGAGAAAAACCCTGAGGCTTTAAACAAGATTATTTGGTACCAGCATTAAATGATTAATGAGGAATAAAATTAGACATTTAAACATTAAAATCTGCATCTAATTCATGTGCCCAGAGTCTTCAAAGAATACTCAGATTAGTTACATAACAGCCATGGAGAAATGACACAGATATTCTTGTACATAACCATGGCTCCCTTCCAAATAGACATACTAAATACCTTACTCTTAAAAAAGTAAATGGAGGGACGCCTGGGTGGCTCAGTTGGTTAAGCGGCTGCCTTCGGCTCAGGTCATGATCCCAGCGTCCTGGGATCGAGTCCCACATCGGGCTCCTTGCTCGGCAGGGAGCCTGCTTCTCCCTCTGCCTGCCTCTCTGTCTGCCTGTGCTCGCTCTCTCTGTCTCTCTAACTAATAAATAAATAAAATCTTAAAAAAAAAATTTTTTTTAAAGTAAATGGAAATTTTATATATCAAATATAGAATATTCTTCTGTCTAAAGCTAAAGGCAACATTTGTACAGATAATTTTAATTCCATTACCTTATTGCATGTTTCCTGGTTAGTTCACATGGCTCATGTGTAACGAAATCTCCTAGGACTTTAAGTAATAAGTAGCTCTTAGATCTATAGGGTTTATCATAGTGCAAATAACTAAGACATATTCTTTTTCTTTTGTATTATTGTTTAACTTTGACTTAACTTTCCTTTTTACAAGGGTTTTCTGTCCATGGTCCATAAACTATAAGCTGCCAAATTTGTGCTTTTAAACCTCATTCCTGGGAATCTCCCTCTATTCTGTTAATCTTCAGGGGAATAACAGAAGTAACTAGTACCTCATGAATGAAACTGCAAAACCCCATCTACAAAACTGAACAAGCCACTTGCTCCTTTTTCCTTTTCTTAGTTGCAAAGGTAGAATTTAGTGATTCATCAGTTGCATAATACCCAGTGCTCACTGCATCAAGTGCCCTCCTTAATACCCATCACCCAGTTATCCCTTCCCCTACTCCATCTCAGCTACCTTTAGTCTGTTTCCTAGAGTTCAGCATTTTTAATGGTTTGCCTCCCTCTCAATTTTCATCTTATCATATTTCCCCTTCCTTTCCACTATATTCATATGTTTTGTTTCTTAAATTCCACATGAGTGAAATCATATGTTTTTTGTCTTTCTCTGACTGACTTATTTTGCTTAGCATATTACCCTTTAGTTCCATCCATGTGGTTGCAAATGACAAGATTTCATTCTTTTCGATGGCTGAGTCATAGTCCTTTTGAAATGAAAAGATAGTTCCTAGGTGGCTCAGTCTTTTAAACATCTGTTTTCAGCTTGGGTCATGATTCCAGGGGACTAGGATTGAGCCCGGCTTCTCCCTTTACCACTCCTCCTGCTTGTCCGTTCTCTCTCTCTCTCCCTCTGTCAAGTAAATAAGTAAAATATTTGGATAAATAAAGCAGTTCCTGAATCAAGTAAAACAGGGTTAAAAATCAATATCTGGAAATAAAAAGCCAAAGACTCTAATGCTGAGGGGAGACATTTATACTCAAGGTTCAACTTTAAAATAACAATAAAATAAAGCAAAGGAAAAATATCTCTTTTGCACTGTGGGAGGATGATTCATTTGGAAAGAGTGCTGTTCTCCCAGATCAGTCAAGGCCACTGGAGATTACGCTACAGGAAAGTTTCCTTCTGGACACAGGGTCCGTTGGAAAGCCTTGCCAGCAGTGGCAGCAGACCCCAAAACCTTTGGATTGGAACCATCTTTGGAGGTGTAATTGATATCCTGATTTCAGTCTATTAAGAAATCATTTGTGGTCAGTTTAATAAATGAACATTTAAAATCTTCCAAAAATTTCATTCAAATGTATTTTATACATTAGACAGTTCTTAAGAAAAGAGAATACAGTTTATTGACATTTAACATTTAAATATTTTATTGGGCATATTAATCTCACAAAAGTTTTAAGTTATCCATAAGTTCTTAGAATGTCGAAGAAGAGAAGTAAAACTAAGTTTAAGGGATGGTGGGGAAGCATTAATTTAGCAACAATTTCTCAGTCAAATGATGTTCAGGCACCTTTTTCCTCCAGTAAAATTTTGTGGAACTCATCTGCATCCTTATCTATTACCCAAATTAACATGGTAACTGGGATGGTGACATTCTTCTCGTTGATAGATGGGTTTGGAACACATACAATAGGTATGCTCTTTTTCCCCTGGTCAGGTACATGGTATGTGGGTTGGAATGAGGTCACTCAGTTAATGTTTCCTCAATTAGTGTCTGCCCACATTAAAAGTTATGTCTTCTGATTTGCTGTAGGTTTTAAATGCTAAGTATCCACACCTATCTCTTGTAAAATAGTTTACACTTCTTGGAGTAAAAAAAAAAAAAGGCATCTTCTTTTACTTCAGTAGCTACTGCTTTGGGTGGGTCCTCATTCTCTTCTTCATCTCTACCTTTTTATTTGTTACTGTTGCCTTCAGTTTGTATCTCCAATGTTTTTGTGGAAAATGGTGAAGAAATTGATTTATTTTGTGTAATATCTTTGCCAAATAAACTGAAGTTTCCAGAAGAAAATAAAAATCCAGACAAGGACAAGCGTTTAATGAGATTAAGATAAAAATATTGAAATGGTCGTTCTAACCCATTTCAGCATAGCTATTCTCAGAATTGTGCTTTCCTAGAGTACAGCAATTTTTTATTTGGGTTTGGGAAATCTCAAGTAGGTTTGTTTCTTTCTTTCTTTCTGCCCATATTTCATTACTATATGTATCTGTGAGAGAATTACTTCTGGAACTTTCTGTTCTACCATCTTGCTGATGTCATTACGCTTTTTTTGACATGTTGTTATCAATGATATGGTAGCCTCATACATAAATCCTGAAACATTGTATGTATGTATGCATGTACGTATTTTTCCTTGATAGAGTTTGTGTAAGATTGAAGCTGCTTCTTTTAATGGTGAAGTCACTTGGGCATGAATTTCCTTAGTGAGAATGTTAGCATATGTATTAAATGTCTTTATACACTATAAAACTAATCAGTCTGGGTTGTTGTTGTTGTTGTTTATAACCTGCGTTTTTCTAGGAATGTATTCATTTCAACTAAATTTTCTACCAGGAGTGCCAGCATTTAATCATAACAATCTCTTATCTTTATAATTACTGAAATATTTTTGGGTTTGTCACTTTTTAATTTTTGATCCTAATTACCTGTGCTTATTTTTTTCTTTTTCTTGCTCATTTGTAATAGAGGTGTGTATTATAAGCCTTGATGAGAACTAACTTTTAGCTTTTCCAATTTTCTCTATGGTAGGATTGTTTCTTTATTAATCTCTTCATTTGCCTTATTTGTCTTTTCTAGTTTATTTGGTTTTATTTTGATAACCATTCCTCAATTTTTAAGATGAATTGTAAGTTAGTTAATTTCTATATTTTTCCTAATATAAGATTTTTTTTCTTAAAGATTTTATTTATTTATTTGACAGACAAGTAGAACACAAGTAGGTAGAAAGGCAGGCAGAGGGAGAGGGAGAAACAGGCTCTCCGCTGAGCAGGGGACCTGATGTGGGACTCGATCCCAGAACCTTGGGATCATGACCTGAGCTGAAGGCAACCGCTTAACTGACTGAGCCACCCAGGTGCCCCCCTAATATAAGATTTTAAGTCTACTAATTTTCTTTTATGTTTTACACTGACCCTCACAGGTTCTGATACTTAGTATTTTCATTATTATTTAGTTAAAATATTTTCTTTTTTCCATTATTTCTTTTTTTGTCTAATAAACTATTTAAAATTATATTCTTAATTTTAAAACATATGGAGATGTTTCTGGTTATCTTTTTAAAAAATCTTTTTGACCATATTTACATTGTGATACATTCTGCATTATTTGAGTTATTTGGAATATGTTAATATTTTATTTTCTGCTGCATTTATGTTCTTTTTTAAAAAGGTATAATCCATGTGTTCTTTTTTTAAGATTTTATTTATTTATTTGACAGACAAAGATCACAAGCAGGCAGAGAGGCAGGTGTGGGGGGAAGGTGTGAGCAGAGAGCCCGATGTGGGGCTCGATCCCAGGACCCTGGGACCATGACCTGAGGCGAAGGCAGAGGCTTTAACTGCTGAGCCACCCAGGCGCCCCTAATCCATGTGTTCTTGAAAAGAGTGTTTTGCACCTTTGGGTGCATACATGTAAACATATCTGCATGAAGTCAGTTTTTTAGTAATAATATTCCAGTTTATATTTATAATGACTGTTTTTTTCTCAGTGTTTGTTCTATCAATTGTACATACAGGTATATTAAAATGTCTACTGTGATTGTGGGTTTGCCTACTTATCCTATGTGTTTATTCAGTTTTGCTTTATGGTAGTAAGTATGTTTTCATTTAGTACTTTCATTTTTTCTTGATGAAATAAACATTCATCATTACATACTGACCTTTTTGTTTCTAGCAATCTTTTTGCCCTGAAGTTAATTTATTTTTTAAGATTTTATTTATTTACTTTAGAGAGAGCTAGAGCACAGAGGGAGAGAGAGCACACAAAAGGAGAGGGAAAAACAAACTCCCCACTGAGCAGAGAGCCTTATGCAGGGCTCAATCGCATGACCCCATAATCATGACCTGAGCCTAAGGCAGAAGTTTAACTGGTTAAGTGACTGAGGCATCCAGGCACCTCACTCTGAAGTTTATTTTTGTCTGATATTTCTATAGCTACATTTGCTTTCTTCTATTTAGTACTTCGTCTTTTTCTATCCTCTAACTTTTCTGTACATTTATACTTTGGTTCTGTCTTTTGGAAATAGCATATGATTGAGTTTTTCTTTTTCAGTCTGACAGTATATATTTCTAAGATGGTAACATTTAGTCCATTTATATTTAATGTAATTAATAATATATTTAGGTTTAAATCTATTATCTTACTTTGTGCTTACTTTATCTTACCATTTCTATTTTCCATCCATATCCTCCTCTTTCACTCCTTGTTGTTTTTTTTTTAATTTAATTTCTTTTCAGTGTAACATAATTCATTGTTTATGCATCACACCCAGTGCTTCATGCAATATGTGCCCTCCATAAAACCCACTACCTGGGGGCACCTGGGTGGCTCAGTGGATTAAAGCCACTGCCTTCGGCTCAGGTCAGAGTCCTGGGATTGAGCCCCGCATCGGGCTCTCTGCTCTGCAGACAGCCTGCTTCCTCCTCCTCTCTCTCTCTGCCTACTTGTGATCTCTGTCTGTCAAGTAGATAAAAAAAAAAAAAAACAAACACTACCTGGATCCCCCAACCTCCCACACCCCCCCCTTCAAAACCCTCAGATTGTTTTTCAGAGTCCATAGTCTCTCATGGTTCATCTCCCCTTCCACTTTCCCTCAACTCCCTTCTCCTCTCCATCTCCCCATGTCCTCCGTGTTATTTGTTATGCTCCACAAATAAGTGAAACCATATGATAATTAACTCTCTCTGCTTAACATATTTCACTCAGCATAATCTCTTCCAGCCCTGTCCATGTTGTTACAAAAGTTGGGTATTCATCCTTTCTGATGGTAGCATAATACTCCATAGTGTATATGGACCACATCTTCCTTATCCATTCGTCCATTGAAGGATATATTGGTTCTTTCCACAGTTTGGTGACCGTGGCCATTGCTGCTATGAACATTGGGGTACAAATGGCTCTTCTTTTCACTACATCTGTATCTTTGGGGTAAATACCCAGTAGTTTTTTCACATTATTTTTCGTATTATATTCCACCCTCTATTTTTTTGGAAGTCAAATACACTTTATTGAATTATTTAAAAATTATAATATGCATCCTTGAATTATGACAACAGGCTGATGCTTGATTTTGTGGTCTCTCTCTAGGACAATGAGAGGAGCTTATAACACTTTAATTCTATTTTCCTCCCTATTCTTGAATTATATGTCAATTCTGTACTGTATTTTAATTTTCCTCCTTCTTGTCCCTCTTTCTTCTCTCTTTTTCCTTCCCTTTTTTTACATATATATGTCTCACCAAATATAATGTTGTCTTATATAGCTATTGTTTTCTTTTGTTGCTCTTCATTCCATTTCTTCCTGGTTCTGTGATCATTCTTTTGGAATTTTTTTTCATTCTAACTGCTAAACACTTTAGAATTTCATTTATTGTTTTTCTTGTGGTAAACTTTTTCAAATTTGTGTCTACTTTGTTTTCTTTCTTGGAGGATGTTTCCACTGAGTATAGAATTCTAGAGTTTGCAGTCATTTCCTTTAAATATATGAAAATAACATTCCTTTGTCTTATGGCTTCCACTGAAGTTACTGATAATTCAGATGTCCTTACAACTGCTATTTCTTTGAAGGTAAACTGCTTTTTATTCTGACAAGTTTTAAAATATATGTTTTTTCTTTTTCTATAGCATCTCTAAAATGTGTCTAGCTATGGATTTTTTTCCTGCTTGGAATTTGTTGGATCTGTCAAATATGTGAATTGGCATTTAAAAAATTATTTATTCATTTGACAGAGAGAGAGGGAGATCACAAGTAGGCAGAGAGGCAGGCAGAGAGCAAGGGGGAAGCCGGCTCCCTGCTGAGCAGAGAACATGATGTGGGGTTCAATCCCAGGACCTTGAGAACATGACCTGAGTTGAAGGCAGAGGCTTAAGCCACTGATCCACCCAGGTGCCCTATGAATTGGTATTATTTAACAGAAAATTCTCTGCCGTCATTTTTTCTCACATTGACTATGTCCTATTCCCCCTCCCCTTTTTTGGGACTCCATTAATGTATTACATTGTATCTTTTCTTTTTTTATTTTTATCTTTCATACATTCCAATACAGTATTGCTTTGTAGTTTGTTTTGCATATTTTATTCTGACCTGTTCTCTAGTTTACTAAGCCTATATTCAGTGGTGCATAATTTGTTGTGAAACTAATTAAATCAGTTCTTAATTTGTCATAGTATTTTTCAAGTTTGGAGTTTTAATTTCTTCTTTATATATGTGTGCTCTTGTTTCATTTCCCTATTAAAAATTTTAAGCTAAACAGTTCCTTGAATAAAATAAACGTAATTGTTTTACAGTTTGTGTTTCATAATATCTAATATCTACAGTCTCCACGTGTTTTTTTGTCTATTATTTTTTCTGCCACTAGCTTATGTCATTTGCTTCCTTATGGATCTATTTTCCTGTCAATGTGTTTTGAACATTTGATACATTTTGTAGAAATAGTGTAAAATCTCAGAATACTATATTTTTCTCTAATGATGATTTTAGTTTGCTTTTGTTAGTTTCCTGGGGACAATAACAAATCAACAAGTTAAAGGCTTGTAATTTTCTGGCCTCAAATTCAGACTGGATTTTTTGTGGGTGTTAGTTTCTCTCAGGCTTTCCCTTACACCTAGGGTTTAACCTCTTGTGTTCTCACTCAAAATCAGGGAAAATGTATCAGATACCCATCTTTTGCAGATTCTGAGCTTTGACTCTTTTCTGCCTAATATTAGGAAGTCACTCAATATTCAGTTCTATCTCTCAGCTGCCTTTTTTAGATCTGAAAATGCTCCAAGGGTAAAAGTATCTTTAGTTTACTGTTCTTTACCACATTTCATTGCAGTAATTTCTCATTGTCTTTTTAGTTTTTGTATGCTTTTAAGAATATTGAAAAATATTTTCTGGATTTTCAGTTATAATTACCAGAAGCTGGAGGAAATTAGTCTAAATCAACTTGTCTGCCATTATAAGGAGAATGTCTTCAAATGATATTTTTATTTTTACCTTTTTTCTGTTTCTTGACTATGCTCTGGAAGGGTGAGTCTTGATTAATTGACTTTCACATAAATGCTGTTTTTTAAAAGAATATGTTAGTTTGCTAATGTGGGCACTTTAGTATCAGACAGTATACAATATTTTTTTTTTCTAAGCACCTGGCACAGAAATAACATTCAGTGTATGTTTATTTAATGAATGAATCAATTAATAAATAAAAAGAACATAGCATGCAACTTTCAAATAACAAAATTCTACTACTATTGCAATAATCATATTTTATTTTGTGTTTGGTCTCATATAAGTACAGATAATTTTCCTTAAAATAATGAGGTAGAAAATAGGGTGATTCCACTGTGAAAACTAGCATCCATGAGAATCTTCTCATGACTGAAATTATATACATATGTATATATATATTTTTTTAAAGATTTTATTTGTTTATTTGACAGACAGAAATCAGAAGTAGGCAGAGAGGCAGGCAGAGAGAGAGAGGAGGAAGCAAGCTCCCTCCCGAGCAGAGAGCTTGATGTGGGGCTCGATCCCAGGACCCTGGGATCATGACCTGAGTTGAAGGCAGAGGCTTTAACCCACTGAGCCACCCAGGTGCCCCTGAAATTATATTTTTTGACATGACTCAAGTTCTACTTCAAACTTTGAGATTAGTGATAGTATTCAACTCTTTAGTATATTTTGAAATTAATTTAAATTTAAGAGATTATTATTTTCTCATCCACAGCAACTATATTTCTAAGGAGGATTTTGGTAGTTGCAATATTATAAGAATTGTATTCAGCAGTGATTCATATATGAGATGGGATAATTTTTTCAGAAAGTAAGTGGGTGCTGTATAGAATAGTTAGTGGTAACATTTTGGACAATATATAGGGAGTAAGAGTAAAGGACAGAAAAATAAAGCAGTATTTATTGATAAACAATTGAAGACAATGTACTCATTAAGTATCTGTGTTTTGTGAGATGCATTTGTAAACCACGTTAATTTTTATTATAGTTTATAGTTAACAATACATACACAAATGTATGCTTTTCACTCAAAAACTATGTTTACACTTTCCTATATGTGCAACTGAGAAAATGAATTAGTTTTTGTATGTAAGGACCAAGTAAGGGTAAAACCTAGTCATAGGTCCAAGTAGGTTAGGCCCAGATGGGGATTTCATGAGGATACAAGAGAGTTGATACCAGAAGGGGGAGGAATACTAAAATGAAGGAATAGCTATATAATTAATACTTGGAAGAACAAGGGTTGTATCATCAAGGAAACAAGGATGAACAACCCAATCCATGTTCTCAGTTAATTCACTTTCTAATAGGAAGATAAGCAGAAACCACATTTAGATATTAACAATCAGGATAGCACTAGCACTGATGAACCAAGATAAATACAAGCCTTACCTAGAGCAGAGTTCCAGAGTTCAAGTGTTAATACTTTAATTGCTTTGTCATTGGATGTTTGAAGGGGGTGTCCTAGGTGAAGAACTGAGATGACAAGAGGCAAAATGGATTTTGTTTGAGACACTGGATCTTAATCACCTTTTATAGAATATTGCAATGTTGTAACAACTAATATGGGTATACTGGAACAACTTACCCAGTGCTGGATACAGTAAACACAAAGAATGACAACATATGATAGAGTTTGTATATCACAGAATGAGGTCAAAGAACTGAGACCATCAAGCACTGCCTGGGGTTAGACTTAAGAGAGAAAGTAACACTTCAACTAGGTGTAGAAATATGAAACAGTTTGACATGAAAGTAGTGGTATAGAAACATTTCAGAAACATGGACTGGCTTGTTTGAATATGGTATGAAATAACATGAAATGTTTAGAAAGCCTCTAATTTCTCAGCTCAACTGAAGTGTAACTTGCAAGGAGCTAAGTGGCAGGTGGTGATATTAAAGAAGTAGGTAGAAGAATTGATTTGCCCAAAGCCATGCATCTAGTAAGTGGAAAAATAATTATTTAAAACTTAGTACTCTCTGCCTCCAAAGGTTATGCTTTTTCCACTATACTTGTGTTTTATGATGCCTCTTTCTTTGAGATATATCATTTGTTGAAATAAGATCTTATGCAGAATTCACAATGTATATAAAATATAAGATTTAATGTGTTTTGGTTGAAGTACAGGCTACAATTAGCAGCCTCTTAGGTAGAAATTCATTGCTCTAAAAGTAATCCTTTTCCCTCTCATGCCCTTCCCACTCTGTGCATTGCATGGGCTAAGTTTTATAGGAACTCAGAGGAGAAATTGGTTAATTCATTTGGAAGAAGTCATAGGAAGATTAATAAGAGAGGTGACATTAGACCTCAGCCTTGAATGACAAACAGATATTTACCAGACACAGAAGAAAGGAGGAAGACTGCCGAAAGGATAGGGGATGGAAATGACTGCAGAAAAGTAGTTTTGACCTACTTTTTCCTAAGGAACTTGGACATTAACCTGTGAGCAATAGGGTGTCATTAAATATTTTTCAGGAGGAGCATGCCACAAGCAAACTGGCATTTTACAGAGATGATTCTGACATTAGTGTGTAGAATGGAATGGGGCATCAGGAAAGCCAGGGAAGGTAGGTCATTTAGGAGGTTATTATTTCAGCAAGAAATGAGGTGGGTCTGAATTTATACCCTGGTAGTAAAATGGCTCTTCACTCTGAATTGAGGTAAGATAATGGAAGTGATTTATTATTATCTGATTATTCAGTATTTAGGTCTGGGTACCTTAATTCTCAGCAAAATAGATTAACTGAAGGGGTTTTTCACAAGGAAAATTAAAACTTGATTTGACATTTTGTCTGATAATTTGGTGATCCATTACCGGTTGCCTTCGGAAATATAATTCATAAACTTTAGAAAGCTCCTATTTGCTTTGTGATTTTTTCCTTTGCTTTAGAATGAGTTTCTTAAAGACAGCAATTCAGCAAAACCATACAGAAGTTCTATGACCCACACTTTTTCTGTATTTCTCAAAAGTGTTCCACAGCTTGACTAGATACAATGTAGATGGTTTCTTGTGTGCTAGAGTACTCTCTAGGCTTACTTGTTTCTTATAATATAGGGGATGCATCTGAGGATCAGTGAAAAAAATCCATCTGAATATAGGATTTAATATTTTTATAAGTTAAATAACATAATTTATAAATCATATATTATTTTCTTTGAAATCCACATTAACTACTGTTATTTTAGGCTATTTTACCTCCTATATTGGCCGACCATTATATTTGGCTAAATACATATGCTTACAACAGTTTTTGAAGCCTTTAAAGTTTTTATTCATGTCAAAGAGTCTTGATGCAGAGAGAAGGCATCAAACACGAAAGCTTCTTTGCTTTGCTGATGAATATGGTTTAAAATATTCAACCATAGAGACATATGTACCAGACATAAAGCCAAGTGTTGTTCCTATTTTCAAAACCAAGTTGTGAAGAAAACAGAAGAAATTTAATGTTTGCCAATAAGGCTGATATAGTGAAAATCAGTCCCCTTATAAGTTCATATGTCCAAGTCAATCTTATGTGACTCAAACATATGGCAGTGCTGCATATGAAAACAAAAGGAATTTCTAGCAAAAAGTCTTTTACAATTTAAGATTATGGTCTCTACACACTGTGGTGTAAGTTTTGCCTTAGAAACTTGCATAGTTTCTAAGACACTTACATAGTTAGAAACTTACATAGAGCATCTGACCTCACAATTAATGTTTTTTTTTCTTCCCTCCTCACTTCCCTTCACCTCATTATAATCTACTTGAGTTTGGACCAACACAATTTAGTTATCAGCTCTTATTTCTTGCCTTTTCTTCTTTAATGCAAAATGCCATGATTTTGGAGAGCATTTCTTTGTGGCAGATAGATTATTCCATTCATTTATTCAAGTATGAATACTCATGCTATGAATTAATTATGTTTTCTTTATGAGGTTGGTGGTATAGAGAACTTGGAATGTAGCTTCTTTGCCAACTTTCACTTTCTTCCCTCATCTACTTTCCTTTCTGTTTTTCCACTTTTCCTTTTTTTAATATTTCTGTTCTCTGTAGTCCAAAGAAACAGGAAGTGGATGATGAGCTGAGAGTGGTGTAGAAGCAGGGACATTCAATTCCTTTTCTACATTTCAGGCCTTCATCTATGTGGTATCAACATAAGTGGCTGAGATGTGAAAATGCACAATTAAATCTTTCCATCAATTAGTGGTATTACTGGTTCATAAGAGCTAAGTGTTAAATTTCCAGAAATTTTGTGAGCTGTGTTAAACCACTTATTATTAAAAATTAAATTATATGAACTTACAATTAAATAAGTTATAATAAAAGTAACAGTATTTATCAATTCTTAATTATTTTGCTACATTTTGCTATTATCTATGATCTTAAGGTTATTTACATCTATTGCACCTGCATAGTGGGGATACTATACGATGGTATGCCACTGTACATCATTTCTCAATTCTGCCTTCAATGATATCATATTGTTAGCTTGAAACTGGACATAGTGGGAGTATTTACACTATGTACATTGGCAAATGCTACAAATAAGGATTTGATTAATTGTTGATTTTTTAAACCTAAGAATCAGCAAACTATAATCTATGGGTCAACTATAGCCTGCCATCTATTTTGTAAATAAAGTTTTACTGAAATGTAGCCAATTCCAGTGCTTCGGTGATGGAATTGAATAGTTGCAAAAGATACTGTATGGCTTGCTAAAAACAAAATATTTGTGGTATGTCACCCTACATAAAAAAAAAAAAAATTGCCAACTCTTGGTCTAAATTTAAGAATGTGGCAGAAAATGTTAAAATGCAGATTAAATTTACAAGTGTAATGTGTCTATATATGTGATACTGTGGGTAACACCCACACACACACACAGCAAACACAACATTTGCCAGCATGACACAATATAAAATAATCAGAATATACTGCTTATATTAAGAAAAATATAAATAAAAGTGTCAATACTACATTTATTTGGACCAATTTTGAATATAGCTGGGTTGTATACTCTGAGGAGAGTTATTTATTTTTTATTCAGTCATATACCATCTAGCAGTACTGAACACGTTGCAACCACTCAGCTGATTGAACTATTAATGATTCTTACCTGAAAGGAAACCTTTACCTTATATTCATATAAACGAATTCCCAACTAATTCCTATATATATATATATTTCCCAATAAACTTTGAAGGACACAGAGTTGAGATTATTAGCTATATTTGCCCAATAAGAACCATGAGACCCATAAATGTTAAACACTTTGGCTACCTAAAGTATGGTATCTATATGAGCGCAGAATCTCATCACTTTTGACCTTGTTAGAAGTGCAAAATGCATTACTTCAAGTATATTCCAGATTTACTGCTCCAGAAACAACATGTTAACAAAATTCCCAGCTGATTCCTGTGCACATGAAGCTATAACAAGGACTTCTGAGATGAGTGTTCTTACATACTGCCTCCCTAATATACTATACTTTCATACTTCAAAATATGAGAACTAAGACAATACTCCAGTTTCTTGGATTCAACAAATAGCAGAAGAAAAATATTTACCCATTCCAATTTGTTTTCGTTTTTAGCTATTGTATGATTTTATTCTCACAAACTTCTATGACATAGGATGAACATTGCTATATCTTTACCAATAATGAGTTAATAAAGACAGATAATTTATTACTGTTTTAACCAACTTTAAACAATATTTTAGTGACAGACTCATCAGGTGAGCTTTTTATTTTTATTTATTTATTTATTAAAATATTTTATTTATTTATTTGACAGAGATCACAAGTAGGCAGATAGGCAGGCAGAGAGAGGAGGAAGCAGGATCCCTGCTGAGCATAGAGCCTGATGCAGGGCTCCATCCCAGGACCCTGGGATCATGACCTGAGCTGAAGGCAGAGGCTTTAACCCACTGAGCCACCCAGGCATCCCCACGTGAGCTTTTTATATCAGATTATTTTTATACCAAACTCATCAAGAGGAATTGGGGGAGACGATTATCTGATAAGTTTAATCTGTATGGGTATTTCAGGCTCTTGAATAACCACTCACACACATCCATTCCACAAAAATTTATAAAAAAATAGGAAATTAAGTGTTTAAGCTGGAAGTAACTGTGTGATTTTGTATAGGTCAAGTCTCTACCTATTTACCCTTTATACTGGGACATTTTAATCCCTAAAATATTAGTTGTAGAAAATATTTGATTACCAACAATAAACAAAGTAATTACAAATGTCTTATTTTTAGTAAAAAAAATCAATAAATCATTATTCATAAGGTTAACTATGTGATTCTTTTTTAAAAATAATATGCTATTTAGTCTACCAACATAATAGAACCAGTGAACAAGCAAGAAGTTCATATTCATGTGTGAGTGGTGTCACTGGTTAGATAAAATTATGAGTATTTAATAATGATCAATAATAACTTATTGTATATGTTATTTTTTTATTTTGAGGATCATTACAATTAAAAACATATTATCTTTATCATACAATAAATTTTTACTTCTTCAAGGTACCCCTTTCTGTTCTTCCATCCCAAGCCAGCTAGACAGTAATATTTGTGCAGTGTCTCCAATAATCCTGCATATGCTAGATGGTATCTGAAGCACAGCAGGTTTCTAAAGAAATTAATTTGTCCTGAAAACAGGTCTAAAGATTGGAGTCCAGGGATCACTTGGCAATTCCCTTAAAACCAAGCCCAATAAGTAAACAACAACAACAAAAAGATAAGAACAGTTCTAAAAGATGACACAGAGGATAGAACTAAGAATCAACTTGCTGGGTATATATTTGTGAATGCTTCTATTAAACTAGCTTTCAGAAGCTTTATGCTTGTTAGAATTCATACATGCTGATTTATAAATGTTTTCATAATACATCATTCAACAAACACTACAAACTTACATTTCAAACCAATTATTTAAGAATAAATGATAACTTTAGTTAATTAATTAACAACAGCTCATTATGGCTATTGGGTAATAGTTATTAATTATTTTTAATATTTGAAGTTCTGAGAACAATTTATCAATATTATATTGTGATTCAAAATTCATAAAATCAGTTTATCCTTATTGGAAGTTTTTAAAAAATATTTTTTTAAATTTCTTTACAGTGTTCCAGAATTCATTGTTTATGCACCACACCCAGTGCTCCATGCTATATGTGCCCTCCACAATACCCACCACCAGGCTTACCCAGCATCCCACCCCCATACCTTCCAAAATCCTCAGTTAGTTCCTCAGAGTAAAACGTTGATATATGCAAATAACAACTCAAAAATCACTTAGTAGTAGTATAGTATCAGATAATAAAGAAAATTATTCTATATGTTCATTATACAGTTTTTCATTCAAATTTTAAAATTTTATTTAAATAACTATTTTA
Source organism: Taxidea taxus jeffersonii (assembly GCA_003697995.1). NCBI lineage: Eukaryota > Metazoa > Chordata > Mammalia > Carnivora > Mustelidae > Taxidea > Taxidea taxus. The sequence continues at coordinate 25,883 of ML097488.1, forward strand.
TTTATATTTTTAAATAACTTTGAAATAACAATTTATTGAACATTGAGAAAGGATAAAAATAGCCTACATGTTAGCATTACCAGTATTTTATTCTTTCACTGCTTTTTTCCTGCTGAGCTATTAAATGAACATTGTTTCTTCCTAGGGTTCATGTCTGTACTTTATTCATACTACATGTATCAGATGCTGTTTGTGCTAATTTTTGTTTCTGTTCTTTTAGTGGTTAACCCACCGTATGAAAGAAAATAAAAGAACATAGTCAAATTGGTAGAAATGTTGAAAATGTGTAACTTGCCTGGGACTGAAAGGGATCTTAGAAGTCACTAATATGTATATGAATTTTCTTTATACACATAAGAAAATTTACAATAATTTTCCTTTTTTATACCAAGAACTTTCTTCTTCATCCTGAAGATATATAATATCATAAATAAGTAATTGAGATATGTAGATGATATTATTTAAAACACAAAAAGAAAATATGAAAGTAAAACCTAACTTTTATTTCATGGACCAGGGATATGTTCTGAGTCAGACTTTTAATGCATACAAAGAGATATGTGAATGTACTTTTAGAAGCATAGTAGAATGTTTGACAAACATGACTATGCATCTAATTGCATGAGTGATGTATGATTATCCCTACCATCTCAAGTTTTTATTTAGAATGAATTTTGGCTCTGTTCTTTAATACAATGATTGCAAAACTCAAAAAAATTCATTATCCTTCCTCACATAAACTTTTCAAGGAAACGTGAATGTCTTGTAATAAGAAGAAATATTAAAGTAGTAAAGATCCCAGGGAAAAAGAAAGACTTAATTAATCTATCCAAATTTCCAATGTACAGCAACAACTCAAAAGGAAGTGTCATGTTGTGGGAGTTTTTATATCACTATGTAAGTGTGGGTGGCCACTTGCCAACATCTCCATAGCTAAGGGCTTAAAAGAGCTATCTCTATCATTTTAGAAAAATGATACATATGCTTAAATTGGAATTTAATTTATACATTTCTGTTTACACATTTCTAATACATTTTCCATATACTGGAAAATAACCAGGTACCCACTAAATTTCAAATTCCTTTTAATTTTGTTTATTTCAAATTTCAAACTTAATACATCTTGGAGAAAATCACTGTTATATATAAATGTCTATCATTTAATTATTCAGTAAGCTTAAAATATTTCAATAGATTTACTTTCAGAAAACAGTTGAGCTAGGGCAGTTCATACTCATATGTTGATGTTTACTGCATAAGGAACAATTAAAACAGTTTATGTGCTTCCTGATTAATTCTTCTGTTATTTTTAATACCAAATCAAATTGGACTACCAATCCTCTTAATACATCATTATGTAACAGATGAAAAATGCACAATATAAATTTTGTTATATACAATAAATTCATGTCTTCGTGTAATATTTTCAGTTTAGACCAAAAGTCAATATATTTTTTATGTCATTTTCCCAATGCTACCTACCTACTTGTTTGAATTGACTTTCTGCATATTAGCTGATGGTCTTATGAGAGCAATAATAAACTTTTGAATATTTTTTTCCATTTGAATAATGGTTCATATATGCCTAACTGTGTCATATAAGCTAATTTCCCTGGAGAACTATTATAATGCAGCTCACATTGTCACTCACCTACACTGCTGAACTTGCTATCAAATAACCTGCAGAACAGTACAAGTTATTATGTGTCATAGGGCAGATTTATGATAAACTAAGCTTGAAACAAATAATGAATTCTTGACATTTATCCTGTTTTTAATAACATGTATACTAATTCTATCAGATTTAATTTTAAATAAGGAAGTTACATTTCCTTTCTTTATATTATATAGAATCCCTCTTATATTCCCTACATGAATATGGTTTATGACTATATGCTTTTCCTTATAAAAAATAGAAGTGGACATTTTTCTTTAATCCATTAAACTAGTTACTAGAGGTCATCATAAATCTCCTTTCAGATTAAACTTTGGAGTACACTTTTGGTTTGTGCAAATTAAAATAACTATCTTTTTTCAGTGAACCATGTAGAACTATATTTTAATTGGAAATATCAGGATAAACTCATGAGATGAGTTATATTTAAAATTTAGAAATAATAAAATAACTATTTTAACAACTTTCAAAGACAATAATTTTCTATAAAATATGAGAAACATTTTTACATTATTTGCATAATAATAATGTTGCACATTATTAAAATGTACTCTACTATAGTGAAACTCAACAAATTGTAAGCAGACATAGTATTTTTAAAATCTTTGTGTCTGTTGAGCACTTTGTGAACTTTATTAGTGTGGAATACATCTGTATGTGCATGTTGGTGGGGGGAGGAGGAGGGCAGAAAGGGAATATAAAGAGTATGGTGGCTTATAGATATAGCTTGTGTCAAATACTGCTCAGAGGAATTAATGCTTTAGGTTTTGTCATTGAGTCCTTTTGATTGCTGCCTTAATGAAGCTTTAGTATGTGAAGACACAAACAGGGAAGGAAGTGAGGATGCAGAAAAGAAAATAAGTTCTTACCATAATTTAGTTCTTCAGTGCTTGCAATGGTACCTCTCTTTAAAGTCACTTAAAATCCAAGAGAACTATACCACAGAGTATATTTGAATATATATGTATATATATTGTATATATATATATGTATACATATATATATTTGAATGTGTATATATGAGTATATATACGTGAATGTGTGTGTGTGTGTGTATATATATATATATATATATATTTGAATGTATATGTATGTGTGCGTGTATATTATATATATGTTTGAGAATAGCTTATATTCTTAGGGTAGAAAAAAGTAATGTTTGAAGAAGGAAAACACTGGTATTTATAAGAATGCTTGTTAGTAATTAAATCTATTTGAATTCACTGATTTAACTAGTTGTTTTGATATTTTTATTTTTTTTTATTTAATAGACAGAGATCACAAGTAGGCAGAGAGGAATGAAGAGAGAGAGGAAGGGAAGCAGGCTCCCTGCCAAACAGAGAACCCAGTGCGGGGCTCAATTCCAGGACCCTGAAATCGTGACCTGTGCCAAAGGCGGAGGCTTTAACCCACTGAGACAACCAGGCGCCCTGATATTTTTAATGTTGAAAATGATAAGGTTATAATTTCATTTAGGTTTCTAATTATGACTGTTTTGTTTTTAAGCTACATTAAGGTACAATTATTATATAAGCAGTACACATTTTTTATTTATGCATTTTGATAATTTAGCACACATGCATACTCCTGTGATATCATCACCATAATCAAAATACTAAATGTATTAACCACTTCCAAAATTTTTAGTTGTTTTTTTGTTTGTGATAAGAGCACATTATGATTATGTTTTGTCATCACTTTTAAGAGAACATGGCAATAGGAAAATCAGTAAACTGCTATAAAGATTACCAAGTGTTTTCATTCATTCATCAAATATTTACAAATTGACTACTTTGTGTCATGTACTCCATTCTTTGTCAGAAATAAGATAGTAGGTATACAAGACGGTAGGCATTCCCAACTCTCAAGGATTTTAATCTTAAAGTAATTATAGATGTTAAAAAAATAACATAAATTATTAATTTAAATTAAAAAAACACAAAAAATAAATACAGGGTGCTTCTTACAAGATTGCTTGTAAGGTGGTTAGGAAAGGCATTCTGTATCTCGTTTGAAATTCATAAACTCTGTGAGGTAGTAAGAGCCAATATTATCATTTTCTCTATTTTGAACATGTACTAACTGAGGTTTAATGAAGTGGAAAAACAAAGATTCAAATCTAGATTTATTGAGATTTTTACTGTGCCATGCTCCTTTCCTGGCAGCAATAATTTGACAATTGAGTATTATGACAAATTTACTATAACTTTACTCCTGAAAGATTTGTACACTTCCAGAAGTTGCTTTTTGTTTGCCTTCTCCAAACCATCTCTCTTCACCTTAAAATATCATGTCATAAGTAAACTATCTTCTTTTATTTTATTAAATTACCAACAGTGAATCATATTGAGTGAATGAATTAATGTTTGGAACTTTAAATTCTCATATCAGGTTTCATGAGAGAAATTAAGTTCAGAATCAGAAAATAATTATAATGCTTGCATGAATGGAGTAAAATATTTTCTTCCTATCCTTGACCTTTCTTATACACTCTATTAAATACACTCCATTAAAATGCACTCTATTAAATAAACTCTATTAAAAGTAGCACATGAAATGAAACAGAAAAATAAATGGTATGATTTTTTTTATCTTTTCAAAAGGAGAAAGAAAAACAAACCAAAATAAAACATATAAACAAACAAACCCAAAGAAGGATTTGTTTTTCTCTGCAATTTAGAGTGGTAGAAGACAGAAGTAGGATGAGGAAAAGTAGAAAGATTTTTTTTTCCTTTTCTTTTTTTATTCACTGCAAATTCTGCTGCAAATTCAAGAGAAACCTACTCAATGAAACAATAGTTCCTCCCACACCAAAGTGTTCATGGTTAGGAAAAATCAGCAGCAGGCCTGGAGGTAGGATAAAAGAGTAATACATTGATAAGAGATAAAGGTGAAAAGAAAATGTTACTCTTTTTCATAGCTAACTTTATAAAGTTGATGAAGATGAGATTTTCAACATGGGCAAGGAGTGAAACCATAAAGAAGACTACTACTCTGACTTACATGTGTTAAAACTGGAAAAGTGTAGATTCACTCGAACAATTTAGTAAAGAATAATTCAATGAAGTAATTTGATAGAGTTTACTATTTTATTGATTGGATTGGCTAGTTAAGGAAACAATTTGTGGTTACTCCATGTAATCAAGACCATGTGTCGAAGGAAAGTAATAGCATTTTTTGTTCAATGCTATTACTTTCCTTCGACACATGGTCTTGATTACATGGAGTAATGTAATCAAGAATTGCTTGATTCTTGAGGATCACCTTGAGGAATGAGCTCAGTTAAGGGAACCACCATTACATGCATAGTAATTAAATTTTAGCACTCATCTAACTTTGTGTTATTTTTAAAAATTTTTTAATTTTTAAAAACATATAATGTATTATTAGCCCCAGGGGTACAGGTCTGTGAATCGCCAGGTTTACACACTTCACAGCACTCACCATAGCACAGAGCCTCTCCAATTTCCATGACCCCACCACCCTCTCCCTTGACCCCTCCCCCCTGGCCCTCCTCAGTTTGTTTTGTGAGATTAAGAGTCTCTTATGGTTTGTCTCCCTTCCAATCCAATTTTCTTTCAATTATTCTTTTCCTACCGTCCAGAACCCCCATGTTGCATCTCCACTTCCTCATATCAGGGAGATCATATGATAGTTGTCTTTCTCTGATTGACTTATTTCGCTAAGCATAATACCCTTTAGTTCCACCCACATCTTTGCAAATGGCAAGATTTCATTTCTTTTGATGGTTGCATAGTATTCCACTGTATGTGTATATATATATATACCACATCTTCTTTATCAATTCATCTGTTGATGGACATCTAGGTTCTTTCCATAGTTTGGCTATTGTGGACATGGCTGCTGTAAGCATTCGGATGCATGGGCCCCTTAGGTCACTACATTTGTATCTTTAGGGCAAATACCCAGTAATGCAATTGCTGGGTCATAAGGTAGCTCTATTTTCAACTTTTTGAGGAAACTCCATGCTGTTTTCCAGAGTAGTTACACCAGCTTGTATTCCCACCAGCAGTGTAGGAGGGTTCCCCTTTCTCCACATCCTCGCCAGCATCTGTCATTTCCTGACTTGTTAAATTTAGCTTTCTGACTGGTGTGAGGTGGTATCTCATTGTGGTTTTGATTTGTATTTTCCTGATGCTGAGTGAT